>JABXWE010023679.1:0-34121 GCA_014611495.1 Limonius californicus | reverse complement strand
AACATGCAGTGCACTGACGGTACACCTACGACCTGCTCATAAGGTTACCATAGCAATATATATATATATATATGTATATATATATATATATATATATAAAATATCAGAAGCAGTGAGCAACGATGAAATCCCAGAAATAAACGAACTCACTCAAAATAACCTCAACCTAATAGCACAAACTTCCGAAAAACCAGCCAAACGTTGGAAAATTCCAAAACAGGAACCTTAAACACAGAATTACTAACAGAAGACCTACTTAAGCCAGCCAAAACATTTATTGAAGAAGCACAGCCAGCATTTATATTAACATATGAAGAACTATTAGACTTCCTTGAAAATGTACAAAGAGAACAACTGAAGGTATCGCTATAATACACACGGAACACTGACCAACTCTTAGATATGCATCAGAAGTCGCATTACAAGAATAAAAACTCAAATTCGCGGACAATTATTTAACTTGAACGGAGATCATGAATCCTCGTCAGAATACAGACAACTAACCCTACAGAAAACCCGATCCTATATCTCAACCCAAGAATCACTATCAGAATACTAAAATGTCTATCTTGCAGTGGAATTGTAATGGATTCTTTGCCCATTTCGGTGAAATCCAAAATATTGTAACCCATACAGAACCGGATTACCTATGACTCTAGAAAATACGTCTATAATAACATGAGAACTCGAAATTAGCAGGATACACAGCCTTAAGGAAAGATAAAACAGAATTGCAAGTGGAGGAGTCGCGATATGTGCCAAAAATAAACATTCAGTACAACAGATAAACCTAAAAAACACTAGAACCTATTGCAATCTACATTATTATCCCCCACAAACTTACACTATGCTTTATCTATCTTCCACTGGACGAGGACATTAATAAAAATCAAATAACCGCATTAACCAACCAACTCCCATTACCATACATTATAACTGGAGATTTTAACAGTCACAGTATACTGTGGGGCAGCTTACATGGAAACAGACGAGGGCAACAAATTGAAGACGACAACATGATTCTTCTCAACGATGGATCAAGCACATATTTGTGCGCTAGAACTGGCAAATTCTTCAATATAGATTTAACAATCTACTACTCGGGGATTGCTTCGTTACTATCGTGGAACACAGCGCCCTATCTGCATGAAATTGACCATTTCTCCATACATATTACTTTCCCAAGCTTATGAATATATCCAGACAGATATACTACAAAACTATCTCAAATGGACCTCAAAAACCCTAATTCGAACCTTTCCACAAACCCCCATCTACAAATAACATCGATGTGATAACAAAAGAATTTACAAGAAATATTACTATAACAGCAAATCAAGTTTTTAGATCAGTAACTCGAAACAATAATATAATATACAATAACAATAAGAAGAGAACACCTTCGTGGAACCCAGAGTACCAAGAAGTGATCAAGGAAAACCAACGAGCACTATATGCCTACACAATACATATGACGCAAGAAAATCTCATACATCTTAAGAGAACAAGAGCTATTGCACAACGAATTATATTACCTAGTAAACAAGAATGGAGGCAGGCATTCGCATCGCCTATAAACCTAGATACTGCTACTAAAAAGTATGGAATAAGATACAAAGAATTAAAGGGTCTAAAATTCACCCGCAAACTTCCTACTTAATCAAAGACTCTTCTATTACAACAAAACCAGTAGGCATAGCAGACGTCCTAGCAAACACCTTCCAATATAACTCAAGTAATAAACACAACAAAATACAATTTAGGTCACACAAGGTCACACGGAGATTGAAAACCTACAATTTAAAGTAAATGAAGATAACAACCCAATAAATGACCATTTCACACTTGCCGAACTTACACAAGTCATATCAACTTTAAACCCAAATTGTAGCTCAGGACCGGATGGTGATATGATACAATGATAAAACACCTACCTCAAAAAGCAATTAAACATCTTTTACAAATATACATCTGGAGTTACAGGGTTTACCCAAACCAATAGAAAAATTGCTTGTATTCCCATTTTCATAACCGCCCATTACCGCCCTATCAAATTGTCTTAGCAACATCTTGCAAAAACTGGTAAATAAAAGACTGTTACGGTTCTTAGAAATCAAAAACTCCTAAACAAATAACAAAGTGGTTTCCAAAAAGGAAGATCGACAAGTGATCAAATAATCAGCCTTGCAACAAAAAGTTTACGACACAGCCTGGAAAAACCGTATATTATTAGCTATGAAGGAATTTGACCTGGAAGGAAATATTCTGCACTTCACGCAAGATTTTGTAAGTTAAGATAAACAACTGCGTATAGAACTCAAAAATCCAAGAATATGGTGTACCGTAAGTGTAACGCTATCCTTAATCACAATAAATAAATTCACCCAGGACTAATAAAAATTAATTAGAGTGTCCTTATATGCAGATAACTTGGTAATATATACGAAAGGGAAAAACATCAACACCCTTCAAAGAAACCGCCATTAGTAAATTAGAAATTTGGAGTGAAAATACTGGATTGAAATTCTCGGGCACTAAAACAAAGGGAAACTAATAGTCACGGTAACGCAAATATTACAATAAACAACACAAATATCAAATATGTTAGCACAGTTAAATTTCTTGCGTGTTACATTTGACAAAACTCTGTCCTGGTCAACACACATCCACGACATCAGAATGGAATGCAATCAGCGTATAACACATTAAAATCGTTATCACATCAAAAATGGGGTGCCCACAAAAATTCTTTGCTGAACATGTCATTAACGCAATAAAAACTGTCAATATTACCCTCCCAAATATCTACAAACATACACATACACTACTCTACTCCACCGTGGATGTGAAATATCGCTAAAATAAATGTGTATCTCTTACAATGATATACCACCGGATTTTATTCGAAATATTTTTAAGGAAATACAACATGGAGTCCAACACTATACATTTATTTATACCGCTGGATCAAAAACGGAGAATGCGACAGGAGCAACGGTTATAATAGAAGAACACCTCTTAAATTTCCATCTAGCCATAGAGATCAACAACTTTTCGGCTGAGGCGTATAGTATCCTAAAAGCTATACAACGTATAACGACAGATAAACATAACAAACAAAACCGTGCTATCTGCACAGACGCCCTTAGTGTTATCCAAGCTGTCCAGGATATATATCCACCAAAACCGAGTATCCAAAGTATTCAACACCAAATGATCAACATAAACAAAACTTTGTTATTCATTTGGATTCCATCAGATGTCGGGGTAAGTGGGAATGAAAAGGACGATCTAACTGCAAAGGAAGCAACAGCAATACCCGAATCTATTGCACCAATCCCACCTTCTGACTATAAAATCTACTTCAAAAACCAAATCAAAAGAAAATGGAATGCAGACTGGGCTCAAACAAATAATAAACTAAGGACAATAAAACCTCGGAATGACTAATCCACGCAGACAGAAGAACTCAAATAGTGATAACCAGGCTATGAAGCGGACTTATATACATATACAACGCATAAACACATCTTGCAACAAGGAGCTAACACAGAAATCTGCGTACAACCCTGTCTACGTGAAAAACACTATAAACTTTCTAGAAATGTAAGATAAATGGTAGAATCCTTACTAAAAAATGGAATTTCCTGTACTTCATTGACAGCCTTTTTGTCCCATTGCTGGGCATCGGCTTCTTTTCTGCCACGTTTTTCTCCTCAGCGCTATGGTAGAAATTCGGGCGACCTACAGTTCAACGTCGAACCCGAACGATAGAAATTCCAGAGAAGGATTTTAGCATTAAGATCCACGGTTGCAGGCCGGATTGGGAAATTGTGTGTGGTGGGTTGCAGACAAGATTTTTATAAATCTGCATAGTAATGCTTAGGTTTCGAACCCAAGCCACAATCGACGTTTTACTCAGAAAGCGAGCACTCTACCAACTGAGCTACAACCACACCCCCCTTCCTGTAGTTACTCGTTGTTAAAAAGCTGAAGATATAAAATTTTATTAAAAACCTATTTGTATTGTTCGCTTTATCGAGATTTAGTTATGTAAATGGAAATCGAAATAATCACAAAGCTTTCATTTGTAACTGTACATTTTAGGTGAGTTGTAGCAGATTAAAATAACTCGAGGGCAGTCATAAAATAACCCTTTTATGTAAATAACACAGGCGTATGTTTTAAAATATGAAATATAACTCATACACATGAAACGAACAGTACCACAAAGTTATGATAAGAATTATTATTCCACGTACTAATTATTTATATTTTTGTATAACTTCCTTGCAATTGTAGGATTCCGAATAATTGTTATGAATTAAATTCGTTAAAAGCTTTTATTAGACTTTTTTTTTATTCTAAATTAATTACTAAATTGCTTACAGGCTTCCTTTCAGGAACTGCCGTAGAACATTTTTAGACGCAGGCTGCCATTGTTCTTTATAGAAGCTTATCTTGTAAAACGACAAAAGGCAATCAATTTAATATTTTTTAACAAAAAAAAAGGTTGAAAACTGGGTTACAAGGCGGACTAAATTATAAAAATGTTAAGAGATCCTCATTACTTAATTACATAAAATTGAGGAGTTTGGTTACACCCCAACCCTGACCCGAATATATGAACTACATTTTGAACTTTCACAAAATTCAACAATTAATAGCGAGCTCTAATTACACGAAGGGCCTAGGGTATGAGGGATACAGAATTTACACAGTTCTCGGTTTAATCAGCCGAGAGGGCAACATTTTCACTCCGAGGAACAGAATTAATAAGATCGCATCCGCCAATTTAAACCGTTCGATTTTAGACGAAATTTAATATTTTGTATGTAATTTAATATATTCTGCGTTCGTTTTAGGTACTAAAGAGGTACTATTAGATCGGTTTATTGAATTGCATAGCGTAGCTGCAGGCGTATCTAATGATACAGCCGGATGCATCATAGTATTGTCCTGCACGTAATAGTCGTTCGTAAATTTTCAATAAAATGTCTTTGAATAACTATAATTTTATTCTAACTTATTCCGTTTTCTGAACAGACATACTTAAGCCGAAGTAAGCGAATGCTTCTCTAGAATTTCTGTCGTTCTGTTTCGACGTTAAACTATTTCTACCTTAATGTCGAGGAGAAACACGTGGCAGAGAAGAGGAAGACATGCTTGTCGACCAATATCAAATTTTGACAGGCATGTTCATCTGGGTTTAGACTATTTATTCTTTATATGATAAACTTTCAAATTTTATTTGTAATAAAGTAGTACTAAAGCAAATGCATTACAACTTAAATATCATGAAATGATTAAAAATCGTGTGTATAGATCTAAAACCTAATTTGGAAGGAAGTAAACAAAGAACAACATTCTGGTTCTGCCATAAACTCCTGGGGACTTGAAGGTAAAACTCGTGGTCCTATAGGCATTTTTGGTGTGACTGGCGAAAACTATGGAAATGCAGAATGCTGTTAAACAGGAAATATAACTCGAGGGGATTTGATTAGGCAATTAGAAATTCTAAAAAAACTAGAAGGAAGTGCTGTCGAAACCAACAGACAAATTAATGTCAGCAAAGTAACAACCGGCTATTTGAAGTTATTCCGGACTGCTAAACATGGAGTTAAGAGGAGCTAAACCAGAAAGAGAATCAATTATTTGGTAGACAGACGTATCCAAAATAAACAACAGTGTGGGCATAGGTATAAGCGGCTCTGGAGCAAGGCTGTTACAAGCCTGAGGATAAACTCCTACCATATTTCAAGTGTAAACATGCCATAGATATTTGTACTCAATAACTCTAAGAAATGGAAACAGTAAATACAAAATCTACATCATATTACGCGCAGCCCATAAAACTTTGACATCAAATACTTTTAAGTCTGTAGTTGCTTGAGAATATCTACAAACTGCAACTGTAGCTCGCAAGAAATAACAAGGTAATCTTGATGTGGGTTCCAAGATACAATGGTATTTTCAAAATGAGGCAGCTGAACGCCTTACCCGAGCAGATGGGAAGTCTCATTTCATTAATCCAGAACCTTCCTGTGGCATTGCAAAAAGTTAGATTATGACTGGGATCAGAAAATGGAAAGTCGCCAAAAAGCCCACCCACTGAATACGATACTTCAGACTCAAGAACTGAAGAAGTTTATATAGTACAGAGTCCGCGAGCTACTTGAACTCAGCAAACAGGAGCTAAGAGAGATAATTTAGGTATATTGCTCACTAAGATATAGTGGGCATAGCCGGAATCAACCTATGACAACTCTGTGAAGAAGCAAATGAAACAGTAGAACATATTCTTTAGAACTGTCAAGTTATAGTTGACCAAAAGTTTCAGTACCTACAGCGTACACTCTTCATAAAGAAGTAAACAAAATACTCCTAGGAAAGTCCTAAATTTGTAAGAAGTTTAAACCTTGAAAAGCTTATACTAAAAGAGTTTCATACACGATATCAATAGGTTGAAGTGAGGAGAAGCAAACTCAGCCTGAACCTTTTAAAATACAAACATGGAATAATTGCTGTTTCTAATTCTTATGTATAGAATAATAGAAAGTCATCATCTACTAGTCATATTCTGGTTAACGCATTTATTTAAGCTAAATTTAAAACAGAACAGTACACACAGTGTTGCTTGTTATTAGCTGCCTCATTTGGGTACAAAATTTGGACTTCTATTGGGCTTACTATCTAGCAGTTTGAACTCTTTTTTATGTAGCATGCAGTGTTTAAATAACGGTGGAACTACGAGGGGTATTTTTTAAATAAGGTCAATTTGTGAATGACAGTGAGAAAGACGCGCGATCGCGCAGTGCGCTTGCGCGTCCGCTCCCAGCACGCTTTGCGCGCGTTTGGACGCCATTTGCAGCCGTATCGTCTGTCTGTGTGCTGAACTGTAGAAGTTTCTAATGTTTAAGAAAATTGAGTCACCCGCCGACTATGAGATACGATCTGTAATACGATTCTTGAGTATAAGAAACTTGGCAGCAGCGGAAATTCACCGTCAGATTTGTGAAGTTTACGGTGATAATGCTATGGATGTTCAAGGACGGGCGGGTTAATGTGTATGATAAGCCACGCCCTGACTGACCTTCTCTGATTTCTGAAGATTTGGTTCGTGATGTGGACAACAAAATTCGAGAGGACCGATGATTCACGATTTCAAAGTTATCACTTGAATTTCCATAGGTTTCAAGGTCAGTTTTGTACACCATTGTTTCGGAGAAACTGAATTATCGAAAATTGTGTTCTCGGTGGGTTCCAAGACTGCTTTCTGACGATCACAAAACAAAAATATTAGGCTCTGCTTTATCGTTTTTGCCTCGATACAATCAGGAAGGTGATGAATTGTTGGACCACATCGTTACAGGAGATGAAACTTGGGTATCTCACAGGACTTCCGAGTCCAAGCAACAGTCAATGGAATGGCGACACACATCGTCGCCAACCAGAGTGAAAGCCAAACAGACAATTTCAGCACGAAAGATCGTGGCAACTGTCTTTTGGGACAGGAAAGGGATTTTGTTAGTTGATTTTATGCCGAGAAGCACAACAATCAATTCTGATGCATATTGTGTGACCTTAAGAAAACTCCAGCGTGGCACGTACAGTACAAGCGGTGTGGCCTACTATCTTCCAGTGTGATGTTGCTCCATGACAATGTAAGGCCACATGTTTCTGCACAAACACAAGGTCTAATAAGGTCTTTTGGATGGGAACAACTGGATCATCCACCTTACAGTCCAGACCTTGCCCCCAGTGATTTTCACTTGTTTCGGTACTTAAAGGAGTTCCTTGGTGGTCAACGGTTCAACGACGACGAAGAAGTGAAAACTGCAGTCATGGATTGGGCTTCTTCACAGGCGGCAGATTTCTTTAACGTCGGAATTCAAAAACTTGTTGAGCGGTATGACAAATGTTTGAACAAAAATGGAAATTGTGTAGAAAGGGGAGATAAAAGTATGTAGAATATGGAAAAAATATATTTTAATGATATTTACAGTATTTTTCTTTTTATTAAAAAACGGACCTTATTTGAAAAATATCCTTCATATGTGCAGAACATACTCTGTCTCCTATCCTTACCGTGGCTTAAGTGGTAAAAGCTTTCCAAGGAAAATGAAAAACTGCGAAAATATTAATACCTTAAAATTCGATTTTGTGAGGTAGAAAATCACGAAGGTGTAAGTAGGTAGCAAGTAATTTATTACTGCCAGGATCCATTAAAGTGTTCAAAATAAAATACCCTTACGGTCTAATATAAGCCACCTTAGGCCCACAAATTGAAAACTCGTTATAATGATGTTTACGAGGGACTACCCACAGTATGAAAATAGGAAAAAGTAATCAATTATGTTTCAGAGTCCGTTGATTTATTACAAAAAAATACACGGTTTGGCGTCAGTTTAACGCCAGGAGCTCAAGCTCAAGCAATAATGACATTATTTTAACAACAAAATCTGGTTTTGAAAAATTGACTTTGTTGCTGTAAATTTTGTCAAAGGAGTTGTTTAACAATGTAGGGTGTCTGTATTTTACAGTAGGTTTCTGCAGCAAGATAGAACTGACATGTTCATGCGTGTACTATTAATAGATTACTTCCATTACCAGGTTGAAAGCCGATTTCAGTTTAGATAAACGTTATTACTTCATTTAAAACTCGCCTTTTGTATGGTGTATCATAAAATTTATACTCCACAAGGGAGAAAATGCAGCAGATAATGCACTTGGCATGAACAGTGCCTGGCAAAGTGCCTTAGCTACGTAACATGCATAGCCGGTATACAAAATGTTGAGATTTTGCTAAGATCCTGGAAAATATTTACTTTAAGTTAGGAACGAAGTTGTTCTTTCATTTACTGAAAGCATCGTAGTTATTCAACGCAATAAGGCAAGTCGCTATCACAACGCCCTTAAAGTAAAGTAGGGAACCAATTATAAAAACCCGATTGTGAAACTTCATTACATTAGTCCAGCACAAAATTGGGTTACGTACAGTAAAACAAACCATTGAAAGGAAAATTCCAGACAACTTGGAATAATGCGGAGGCGATTAAGTTGAGATTTAGATTAGATGGCCGAAATTTGATTAGGACAACCAAAAGCGAAGTCTAATTGTAGGTTTCCAATTAGGAGATTTAATTGGCACCACAATGAATGATAAAATACTTTTATATTAATATTATGAATCTTATTGTATGAAACCGTTCAATGTGTCTAGTTTTAATACTTATCGCCTAGAATAAGTAATTATGGAAATCAATAAATCGTAAAAATAAACGATTAAATAGATTAGAGGATTGATCGAGTAGGTAATTACTAAAGTGGCGAACATCTTAAATAATAAAATAAAAGGAATAACAGATTAATGAAACAAACACATAAATGAGTAAGTATTCCATTAACCGATTCTATTTGGATAATTGGTTATTTTTTATTTGAAAATTAGGAGGTCCTATTCTGTTAATATTTTCTGTGGCAAATGGTGAAATTTTTAGACAGCATTTAACTCAAATATTTCTGGCAACAATATATTTATTGAAGATTAACAATTAAAAATGATCCAGATGGTGTTCAAAAGGTGTTGCGTTCAATAGCTCTGAAAGAACGGCTTTGTATAAGAAACTAATAATAGCATTCTCCTGACTTTATCTCCACTTGCTAGACCTTTGTAATTTCTTAAAGGTAAAACGTGCAATCTTTTCAAGAATCGACTAAAACATCTGTTAGAGAAATTCGTAGAGAGCGAGAAACACAAAGGCAACAGAGCCTGGAATTCAATAAACATTTGTCTTGATTAGAATGCGCGTTTTCTGCTCTCTCGCTATACAACTACAGCGATCTAGCAGGAGGAAATGCACCCACTACTTCCTGTGCTCTTCAATGAGCTTTTGTTGGTTGGAGCTCAACCTCAATGCTGGTGGTACGGTAAAGTAAATCACCCTAATACTCCGTTATGATCATATATCTTCACCTGTTGGAGGTTTACTTCCTTTCAAGAGCTTAAATTGCTTTAGTTGCTTACTTAATTTAGGTCGTTAGGGAAACCGAACTCCAGGACCGTAACAAGAATAAAGCGTTAGTGGAAGTTGTTTGAGAGCTACCACATTTTAAAATATCCGAAACAGGAAAATGTAGTACTTCATTGTTAATGAATTGTATAATGCTGATTTTGGAGAGAATATTATACTACCTATATGATCTCATTTTGTTTACTAATTTTAAAGTGGCTTGTAAATTTGTTTCAGTTTTGAGACGGACTTAGTTGACCTAAGCCTATCTATTATCGATGTTATATATTGATTACCGAGTTTTGTACATATTACCACTGTCATCATTAACACAATTATACAAATTACACGTGTCTAGAGATAAGTCTGTACGGCTAATATTAAAAGGGAACTTCGATCCGGAAAGGCGTCCAAGAATTAGGAGGATGGCGGGCATATTCAAATGGTAGATGAAGTTAAACTCCTGGGTATACATTGGGCATAACGTATGTCGGTATTTCCTCATCTAAGAGAAGTACGAAAGAACATCGATAAATTAGGGTCAAGCCTCAGTAGAGTCGTCAGGGCCAAGTGGGGTCCTTACCACAGGAGTCTGACGATCTTGAATAGGGCGGTGCTGGAAACGGTCGCGCTGTACGGAGCACAGGTCTGGTTCTCGCAGCTTAACGTCCGTGGAAGAAGTCTTCTGAGTAGCGCCCAAAGGTCAATGCTTATAGTAGCCACGAGGGTTTACAGGACGACTTCCACGGGTGCTCTGAGTGTCGTGGCAGGTCAACTGCCGCTGGAGAGCGAAAGAAAGATGTCTTTTCAAGAGAATTAGGAGGGAATGCCTACTGAAATAGAAGACTTCCAATACGATGGGAGCGTGGAGTTAACTAAGCAAGCTGCCACTGAGGCTAGGCACGTTGTCCTATATAAGTGGCAAGACACGGGGGAGGTCGAAAACGTTTAAGCAAGGTTACCCATGGATTTTTCCCTAGGGTGGCTGATAGGTTGCGGATGACGTGGGTCCAACCATTGTACTAGGTTATCCAGTTACTAATGGGACATGGAGGCTTTAGGGTAAGCCTCTACCAAAGACTATATATTATAGTCTTTGGCTCTACTCACTGAATCTGTTAGACGTGCTGAATGCGATCGCGGCGAGGAAGATACGAATGCGTACCTGTATGAAAGTTGTGAGCAAATAGAGAGAGAAAGGCAAGTGCTCGAGAGACCCTTCAGAATGTTAGTATTAGTTTGGCCACCGCAACAGGGGCAACTAGTAGAACGGGATGTTTTCAGAGGTTTCAGAGCTTGGCAGAAGCTGTATGCAAGCAAGGGAGAATACAAGAAGGGGAGCAAGAGTAGATGATTAAGCTGTGAGTAAGAGCATGTGATTTCGGGCATTTCCTTTTCAGGTTCTTCCTTTTCAGGTGTTTCCTTTTTAGGTGTTTCTTTTTCAGGTCTTTCCCTTACAGGTTTTCCTTTTCAGGTTACTCCTTTTCACGCATTTCGTTGAAGTTTCCTTTTCATGATTTTCTCTTTCAGGATATTCTTTTCAGGTCTTTATTTTTAGGTTTACCGTTTAGGGGTGCCAGGAGACTTTCACCAGAGATCCAGTTGCACGTGAAATCTGGAAGGGTGTCTTTGTGGGGTACAAAGCGCGCTACTTATGGGTGCCTCGGCCTCGAGAACAAGTCTCCGTTTGGGTAACCGGGCGGATTTCGAGATTGCGGTTGGACTCGAGGTGGTAGTAGTTGACGACCCGTACGGGAAGGTTGATTACAAGATACATTGGATTTCACGATCAACCGGGTAGTTTAGGCTACAATAGCTAGGCGTCCCAACCCAAGGATGGAGGAGGCCAGTGCAATGGTCAGTGCGCAATGGGTACCACAGCTTCACTATCGGGCGAGTAGAGTCGGGCGCATCGTTTCCGGTGACGCTTTGAAGGGTAAGAGGAAAGAGGGAAGATATGCTTAACTGCTAGGAGCTTCCCCAGTTCTAATTCAAATAGATGTCATCATTAACAATCAAAAGAGAGCATGTTCTATTAAAAATGTACTTGTTAATTACCTAATAAAATACGATTGTATGTATGCTAAATTATTCCAATACTAAGATCTCGGATATATCGAGCGTTTACGAAGTGAATGTTCAGATTTGTATTGATTAGTACATTCTGTTTCCTTTTTGCAGCGATTGCTCGTCCCACAAAGACCAACCCGCACAAATTAAATGATTTTTAGCAATTCTGACTTGCGTGACTCGGACCCACAAAGAAACTTTATTTAAAACACATCTGTTAAGGATCATAATTTAAATAAAGGACTAGTTTTAGGAATCTACTAATGACCAATTATTTAGTGCTGTAATAATAATAACGGTGAGACTTTACACTCCATGAAGAAGTTTGGCTTGCGAGACGGAAACTCAGACCTCCAGCATTCTTAATCCAACACCAGGTTGCCGTCGCCCAAACTCATGACACGTGGTAATGTGGAGGGCACCACGCAATGGGCAACCGCATTATTGCCCTGCTATTAAATTATTTAAACCAAATTAAATTTTCGCTTGTATGTGTTTCACATTAAAATATATTACACAGCTACGTCGACTTGCTGAAAATTTGAAATAACTGCAATACTATTAATAAACATTATCCGGAACTATACGCAAAATGTAGCTTATATTCTTGGATGCTTTAGAAATTTTATAGTTGCCTGTGAAAGCTTCGTATATATATTACAAAAGTACATTTTAGCGGTGGCAAGCGAATTCAAACCAACATTCTAAGGAGACTACGGAAGAGCCGAATTCTGTATTTCGTAATATTCAAAACTATGGACTCAAATTTCGATTAGGAAGTTTGGATTGTAAACCGTTAATTTGAATTCCGAGCGGTGCGTTAGACTCCGTATTGAACGGTTTCAAATTTAACACTGAACAGTAGACTCAGATACAAACTGTGGATTCGAATTGGAATTTGACGGTGCATCCAAATCTGGATTTGCAACCTCGGAATCGAATTGCGATTACGGTTTTGTAAACTCCAATCTGGGATTTAGAACACTGTGTTCGATCACGAACGCAGCAACGTAAATTCAAATTCGAATTTTGAACTGTACGTTCGAATCTATGATTCTGAAACGTACATTCAATTGTGGGTTCGTACGCTCCGAATTGTTAAAAAAATATTGAACAGTGGATTCGAAATGCGGTTTATGTTCATATCTAATGTCGCATCCGAAATCGAAGTAGATAATTGTAAATCCAAAAATGCTTGAGCTTGTTGGTTGAAATCTATGATTTGAATTCGATTTTAAATTTTAGGGCACCATATCAGTATAATTAAAGATTCGCTTCAAATATTGATTTAGGCTTAAATTTTTGTAATCTGATTCTAAGTGAACATTTCAATTGTAATCTCCTGTTTGAATTTGAATCTTGGATTCAGATTAGACTCTTGGATTGGTATTCAAGGTTTAATTCGGTTTCTATTGATGAATTCGGAGTCAAACTGTAGAGTAGGAGACATGAACGTTATACAGAGTCAATTAATTTTTAACATGCAAATTGTTTATAACGTTTTACCCGTTATAACTGATTTAGGAAAGCAATTGCGTTACTAAATTGTGTATAAATATGCCCGTACAACAAAAGTTACTAACATATATACAACCAGCTCTACTAAGCAAGTACGTTGGTGTAAAATAATTAGATCAGAATCGAAGTCGGTAATAGAGGCTCAACACAGTTTCGGTGTAAACGTTAATTTTCCCAAGAAAGCGAACGAACTGTTCCTGTAACTTCCAGATATTTGGAGAATATTCAGAATTGTTTATCTGCTGAGTTGCAACGACTGGGAATAGAAAATAACGATGTACAGTTCCAAAACGATCGAGCAACAAGTCATACTGCAAGAATTTCACTGTTGTAAGAACCACGTTTCCTGGGCGCCTCTTATCGCAACATGACGACGTTAATCGGCCGTCAAGATCACCTGATTTGACAATTCTGTTTATTTACTGATGGGGCTATTTAAAATCTAATGTTTAGGTAAATAGGACTTGTACATTACAAACCTTTAAGGCCAGCATAACCACTCAAAACATCAGAGCGATAAACCAGGCTACGTTACAGACAGTTAGCCAAAATTTTTGAAGAATATGCAGCAAACAAAAGGCTGCGATGGCTCAGTGGTAAGAGAGCCAAGCTTTGGATGTAATAGTCCAAATGCTTCCCGGTTCGAGTCTCCCCAGGGTCGGAAATTGTTCTAATTCCCTGGGTGGTCGGTACTGAGTCCCGGTCTCTATTTGCCATTGGGGATCAAATCAAACCCACCAGGCAGATTAAGCACGGTTACGCACCAACACGGTAACGCGCATAGCACAAACTAACTTAGCCTTGCCTCACACCGCCTCTACACGTCGCAAGCGGCACAAGCGAGGATCATCATAATGAATGTAGCAAACACAACGTTGTTTTCAAAACATAATATTACCATCGCAAACGACATTATATATGTAATAAATACTGTGCAACATTGCAATTTAACTTGCAATTCAGCTGGTAAACTATTTTGAATGATCTCTAAATATAGTCTAAAAGTTACGGTAACAGTAAGGTCGTCTTCTTCAAAAAATTAACATTGTGTTCACGCCGAAATTGTCGTCGAACTTCTATTATCGGCTCTGATTGAACGTACATCGTAACGCAAAAGACCTTGTTCCACTGGCTACCAATTCATGGATACCGAAACTGCATGAAATACCGAGCATTTGAAGCTTTCTCACTATTCCGTTGATACTCCTATGGTGGCGTTCTAAAAACTGTCACAATCCCACCATTACCCCACCATGTATATTAACACATAATAATGATAATAAATAAAGTTTCATAAACTTTTGTCTGTAGTAATATAGTTATTTATTTTCTCAAAATACAGCTATGTTATAGTATGAAAGCTGTAAAAGATCTTTCTACTACACACCAACATATTATTGTAGAATAGAACAGCAAAGCCGATTTCTCTGGCAAACTAAACCCAAGTTCGCCCACACGGTATAATTCTTGATGCGTTTTTAAATTCGTTTCAGATTCACTCAAGTGTTTCGTGTAAATGACAGCGCCTGTGTTATACTTCTAACTAATTTATCGGGATTTATAGAAAAACAGAATGAAAGACCCACGAATGTTTAATGGTAGGAAAATCCGCATTAATTGTACACCATGTCGAAGAAATCTATAAATCATTTAGTGCAAACTACATCAGAAATTATATGGCATATAACCATAAACATAAACGAATTGAAACAGTTTGTACAGGGGCAACATAAAAAGACAAATTACCTTTTTCTTTGTCTAAACATACGGTTAAATTTGGAGCTGTTAAAAATTCACATTATTTAGAAGATGTACCGGAAAATATATTAAACAGTAGCGAGGTCCCATGTCTTTATTGGTGTTTACTCTCTAAATTGACATTGACTTTATTTATGATAGTGATATTTTGCAGCGTCTGCTTTAACTGAAACTGCGTGAAAAGCGAATAAATGCTGCTATGGCAGCATTCTAAAACATTCGGAAATTTCTACTACCAATCTGGAGTGGTCGCTTTCTCAGCAACAAATTAATTACAACAAAAAAATTTAAGAGATCGAGCTCGCCCCACCTAACTGCGACCCTGACAAACTGCTACCTGGAAGTATCTCTCAACCGAGCTTTTTAGAATTACATTAGCCCCTCTTCTTGTTATCGATTTCTCTTCATTACGAACAGGTACTAACAATAACTTCACGCCGAGAATACATTTCTAAACTGATAGCTAGTGTAGTATATTGTAGAAAGCTATTGTCTTCTGTTAAATTGCTATTTCATATGTCACGGAACACGTGCTGGAGCTTTACATAACTGCTACACATATCATTTGAACGTACTCATTCGATTCATCTGTGCTATTTATTTGTTGAATACATATATAATTATATCGTTGAATTGATTTAAATCCCTGAGATACCTTAAACGGTTTATTTTATTTATGTAATTGAAAAAATTACATAAATAAGTTCCCTTTATTGTTTATATACAAGGCTCTTATACAATAACAGAATAACTGGAAAATGTAATTGTAAATAAAACAAGGTAGGTGCTGTGTTTCTATAACAATATACTCAAATCTCTATTCATCTAACTCAAATGCTTCTTCTAACTTCCACTGCCAATATTTTCTATAAATTACCTTCACTGTAACACTGCTGTTGCCGGTCCATGCGTGGATAAATGAAGGGCGGGAGGGAAAGTTGGTAAAGGAGAAGGACCTTTCGATGCCAATAGGGAGTTTCACTGAATGCTAGGTAAATCAAAACTAAGAAAACATTGCCCAACCCTGGTCCTCCTGGTACGGGGGTTGGATCAACAGACTAGTTCCCTGTCATTCGCAAAATGTAAACTTACTAAAAAGCCTAACGGAAGCCTGGTAACACCGGACGGAAAAAATGGAAAAGGATAAAAGCTAAGAAAAAAAGTTAGGGCAACAGCAATACTGGATGTTGATTTCGAACTTGGCTCAGGTCTATTATTCCAAAACTTGCAATAGCGGGGAATTTATAAGCTCAATTTGCTCATTCATTAAAGGTGTATTTCTTAAAGTGTGTTTGTGAATTTGAAAGGCCTCGAGTACATCCAATTTACGTTTATCATCACAGAAGTGTAAAACTGTTATTAAACTATTTGATGTCCATGCATGATTGTGGTCTAATAAGTGTTTAGCTTAATTAGAGTTTTCTGAGTGTTTGTATTTGTATGAGCGTATGTGTTTTTGTATCTGGTCTGCAAATTTCTAATTGTTTGACCTATGTATATATAATTACATTGTGAACAGTTTTATTTGTACATACCTGATTTTAACAAACCATTAGTTCTACTTTTTCGTTGAATAAAATGTGAAAGTGTTGGTTTATAAATTACTTTAAATGTACTTGATTTGATTATAATTTTAGCAATTTTCTCCGATATATCACCGAAATAAGGAATTGAAATATATTTACCATTTTCAGAGTGGTCTTTAGAATATATTTTTTGAATTGCTAATTTATAATCTTTCTTTTTGATTAATGTGTCAATCAGTTTTGTGTTGTATCCATTACTGTGCGCAATTATCAAACATTACATTGACTAATTTTTGACAACCGCTGCAGTTGTTAGGATTTTAGTGTTTAGGAGGATTCACGAAGTAAATTTCTTAGACTGGTAGCAGATGCGTTGGTGTGAAGTCACTCAAAATCGCTAATTATTTACCAATCTAAATAATTCACAATATTCTGTAACGAACAAAAGACAAACAGTAATCATTGTGAGCCGTAATTAATTTTATTGTAAATTACGATAATCAACTACAGGCAGATCAAATAATTAAAACTGTACAACTATAACACAGAAAAGTATGACTAATTGAGTTCATTGTTCCCACATTTCTCCTCCATTTTATGTTTCATATCAATCATTATTTGTGTTGGTCGATTTGAACGAGAGCAGTCATATTATTATTTATAATCCATATTAAAACTCTAAAAAGTGTTGGGGTACTTCTGATATATTAATTGATTGCATTTACATTCCTACATATGCTGTCATTTCTATACTTGTATATCTTTCCGATTATAATTAACGACAGCCATATTATTTACACATCAGATATATTTAAATTATCAAAATATTTTGATTAAGAAAGAAAATTAAACATTAATGTCATGTGTTACGGGCTTCGATTAAGTTCGATCTTACTGAACTGTATCGATTGAATCTTGGTTGTAACCTCGCCCATTTGCTTGGAGCACTAATAAAATACCTTCAGAGTGAAACTTATGCGGTTCAGTATCAGCAACATTTAACTTTATTATATTTTATATTACTTGTAAGTTGTATAACTGACAGTCACGTATAAAATATAATCTTGGTTTCTACGATTAGATCCCCCTTTTGTGACTGACTAAATGTAGCACATTACCACACGTCAAGTGGCGAATTCACACGTGCGTTTATGACGCCTGGAAGTTTAATTTTCCGATATGGATAATGTCTGTAAATAAAATAAATTGCGTATGGGAAGTGTTTAAGAGGAGGCCGGAAGGCAGTTCCGCACCCACTTTAACCGAGTTTAGGATAGTTAGTAATGTGGCGCACTAACCTAGGGGGATCGCCGGTTTTAGGTACTCTCCGAGGTGCCAGGGTAGCGTGTTAGTGTAGATTTTTGCTTAACTTTTGATGCTGTTTGAACAGCACTCGCATTCTTCCTCTACGCTGCTCCGGCATACGTGATAATAAAAATTACCACATGATTTTCCTTGGCGCACGGAGGACCTACAGTTTAACCTCGAACTTGAACGCCAGAAATACTAGGGAAGATGCAACCATTGCGACCTTACTGTTGCGATGACCAGATTGAGGACTTGCATGTGGTGGGCTCCAGCGTAAGATTTTCATCCCCTGGCTTAGCAATGCTAGGGGATCGAACCCAATTCATACTTGACGTTTTATCAAGAAAGGAAGCGATCTGCCAACTGAGATATCAGCACATGTAACAAGTTATGTTACTAAAAAGAAACTGCTTCGAAATCAGAAAATCAAACCTGACTGCAAATAGCAGCAATACCTTTAAGGAAATTTCACGTGAAGATGTATTTATTAAAACTGGAAAATGTTAGTAAGTAAAGTTGTCAAGAACTATAAACTATCTCGATGGCAATTTACAATGCCTATCGTCTTTTTACTGTTCCTTATAACGTACTCACCAAATTACTTGCAACAGCTGTTGGTAAGAGATGTTAGATGTTATAGTGGACTTACCTGAAAAGAAAATCAAAGCATTAAAATAAAATACTGGAACATTTTTATTAAAATTTGCTGAATTAAATGGTTGGTTCCATAAATATAGAAATACTTCAATATAATTTTCCTACAGATATTCACAGACAGAATTTTTCCAGAACCGGTATAGTTTGCATGAACTTCGCATGTAAACCATGTACGTAGCTCTGAATGGAACGTGTCTAACGCTTGTCACTGCAACAACAGTCCCTGGTTTAAAATGCCATTCTAGTGGGAATGCCAGCAATGCATCATTATACGTGCACAATACATGTATATTATACAATATGTACAATGAAATAGTAGGTTGTTACACAAATTCACGCCGATAAAATGCATGCTCGCAGGTTGCACGAGTATGTATACAATAATTCAATACATGTTTACGGCGAAGATATAACGTAAAGCTTAATTTTGTAAATATAAATATACACGGGAATTCAAAATTGCACCAAAGTGTTTCGGGTTCTGATTCTACTAGCTAAAATAAAAAAAAAAGTTTCTATAAACAGGGGCGTACAACCGATTCGCTAGGGAAATACAACACCTTGAAGTTGGTAAGAGAGAAGCACCTTTTCGAAAAAAAATAACCCCTTTTGTTATAAAAACGAAATTTTGGAAGCCATTACTGCCAATGAAAGGTTACATTTTAGTAGGGTTGCGGTTCTCCCTGAAAACCTTAATTTCTCAATAATGTTAACCCTTAATTTTTGTGTAGTTTTTATGGCATTGCATCCCCTAGTTGCTAGTACGCCGTTGCTAAACAAATTAGACAAATCTATAATTTCACAGTATGAGGATGTTATTAAGTTTATTATATAGGAGTATAACCTTTCAATTTATATACGAAGTCTTTGAAATTACAGCAAAGATAGTTCTTTGATATGAGTAGTAAACAGAAAATAAGTGCAATCCAGATAGATCATGGAAATAATTTGAATATGAAATATAGCTATATGTACGTATATACGAGGAACACTAGAGAAGTTATCTACTTGAGCATGAAGAACACATAATTTGCTGAAATAAGTTTTTCGGTATTATCTGTATATGAATATGAATAGCATAAAAGAAATAATTTTAAACGTGAGCGAAGTTAAGCTTTCTCAAGAGAAACTCCGAATAAAACAACCGTGAAGGGCGAAGGAGTTTTTAGAGTTAATGGAAGAAAGAAGAAAACATAAAAACGTAAATGAAGAAAAATATAGAACCGTGAACAGGCTAATTAAAACTAAAATAAAGGTAGCAAAAAAATATGGCCACAGGAAAGATGTGCAGAGATTGAAGAAGATCAGAATAAATACGATAATTTCAACATGCATAGAAAAATCAAAATGTTAACAGGGCTAGGAAGAAGGAAGCAGGCAAGTGTACTTAAAGACAAAAACGGAAAAGTTATTACAGAACTTGAAGAAAAATTGAAAAGGTGAAACAAATATATAGAAGAACTATTCGAGGACGAAAGAACTTAGAATCCCCGCTACAACGAAAACGAAGTTCTTGTTCCAGAAATTATAGCAGAAGAAGTACAAGATGCAATTAAAAACACTAAAGCTGGTAAAGCCGTCGGCCCAGATAAGATATAATAAAGCTATTAGAAGAAGATCAAATAGATGTGCTACTAAATCTGTTTAACACTATCTATAAAACTGGAATAATCCCGAAAGAATGGTTACTGTCCACATTCGTAACGCTTCCCAACAAAGTAAATGCTAAAGAATGTAGCGATCATAGGACGGTAAGCTTAATGAGTCACACACCAAAAATCTTTCTAAAAATAATACACATAGAATATTCAGAAACTTGCCGAAAATGTAGCAGATACACAGTTTGGATTTAGAAACGGGTTTCGCACGAGGAAAGTTCTCTTTAGTATTAACGTCCTTGTAGAAAGATACCTCGATATGAATGCAGATTTATATGTATGCTTTGTAGACTTTCAGAAGGCGTTCGACCAAGTAAGACATGATAAGCTTGTAAGCAGACTCATAGAGAAAACGTTGACATATGTGATATTCGTATCATAACCAATTTATACTGGGAGCAGAAAGGGAAGGTAAGAATTGAAGAAGAAGCTACTGACGAAAGAATGATTAAGCGTGGTGTTATTTAATATATACTCCGAGAATATATTTAATGAAATACTTAAACAAAATGACAGTGGAGTAGTAATCAACGGGAAGAGAATAAACAACATACGATACGCTGACGACACCCTGTTACTAGCCCAAAATATACAAGATCTACAAGAAACAACAGAACGATTAAGTAATAGTAGCGCTCAATACGGCTTAAAGATGAACCTGTAGAAAACGAAGTTTATGATTTTCACAAAAAACATACATTTACATGCTAATCTAATAGTATACAATAAAACGACAGAAAGGACATACTGTTATAACGTATGTAACGAAAGTTTTGAGACAAATTTCATAACTAATTGGCATCACCTAGAAAGGGTTCAATCTAGTTGCTATTGCTGGGAGTTTAATCAAGTAGGTCTTGTCAATATCAATATTGACAGTTGCTGTAGAAAAACTTTTGTCTCATGGCGTACAAAATTGAAATCCGAAAAACCGTCTACAATTTAGTTGGCCAAATGCCAAAAGCGGCCATTGTAAACATGTTTCAAGGACCTAATATCTCCCGTGCAACAATTTACCGAACAATAAGGGAATGTGAGGAAGGAATACCTTGGGTGAATTTACCAAAAAGCGGAAGGCCTCGGGTGTTGATAGATGTCAGAGCTGGTAGGCTGAGGGAAAGTGCAAAAGAACAAGTTGGTATGTCCACAAGAAGATTAGCAAGGCGCTATAGAGTTTCACACATGGCTGTACATCAGGAACTTAAGAGAAGTGGAATGTTATATAGAAAACGAAAGAAATGCCCAAAATACACAGCTGCGCAGTTGCAACGAATTCCACGGTGTTGCCGAGCACTAAGGGTTCGACATTTTGCAAACAAGGTCATCGTTTTAGATGACGAAAAATATTTTACTTTATCGAACTCTGAGATAAAGGGTAATGATGGATTCTACACCGAAGATTTCAATGCAGCTCCGGACAATGTAAAATATAAAAGAAAAGCTAAATTTGAAGATAAAATTCTAGTGTGGTGCGCCATTTCTCCGGCAGGTGCATCGCAGCCATATGTAGGACATGTCAGAGGAGAAGCCATCACTGCAGGTCTTTATATACAAAGATGGTTGCCTAAACTGTTACGATTTATAGACGAACATCACAATAATGATGACATTATGTTCTGGCCTGATCTGGCTTCTTGCCACTATGCCAGGGAAACTAAAGAATGGTTGCAGGCCAATAATATACCATTTGTACCCAAAGAAGATAATCCACCTAATGTTCCCCAAGCAAGACCCATAGAAGAATTTTGGGCCTTATTAAGCAGGAAAGTTTACGACAATGGATGGAAGGCCGAACACGAAGAACAGTTACGAAGGAGAATTTACCAAAAGATTCGGGAAATCGATGTGGTCACCATCCAATCACTTATGCGACACTTAAGACAAAGGAAGGATTGAAGATCAAGGGCCGCTAGCTGCATTATAGTAAATTGTTATTGTTAAGAAATGATGTTCAGTTGTTTTTTTTAAACTTTAATTAAAGTTAAAAATTTTCATAAATGGTAGTATTTTAATTTTTGTCTCAAAACTTTGGTTACATACGTTAAGTACTTAGGGACTTGGCTTAAATCCACCGGACAACAGAAAAAGGAGATAAAAACAAGAATTGAAACCCCCAGAGGTGCATTTCTAAAAATGAAAAGTTTGTTAACTAACAGAAGTCTAAACCTAGAATTGAGAATGAGAATGGTTAGATGCTACATTTTATCGATAAACATTAAAAGATTGGAAGCGGTAGAGATGTGGATTTACAGAAGATTACTAAGAATATTGTGGACAGAAAGAGTGACAAATGGAGAGGTGCTTCGAAGAAGGAATAAGAAATTAGAAGTAGTAAAAACAGTGAAAAGAAGAAAACTACAGTATCTCGGACGCATTATAAGAGCACCAAAATATACATTGCTACAACTCATAGTCCAAGGAAAAGTACAGGGAAAAAGGAACATTGGACGAAGAAGAACATCCTGGCTACGTAACCTCAGAGAATGGTATGGCTGCAGCACCATCGAACTATTTAGAGCAGCCGTCAATAAAGTACGAATAGCTGAGATGATTGCCAACTTCCAGTAAGGATACGGCACCATCAAGAAGAAGAAGTATTATCTCCTCTCAACTCAATACACTTTCTTCACTTGGTTCGCCACTACCCCAGCCAAAAAAATCTTTCTCCTAGTTTGCAAAGTACTCCTCCACGGTACCCATTACGTCCGAGTCAGTGTCAAACAAAATTTTCAGAAGATAATTCTTCAATTTTCTAAATAAATAATAATCCCTTGGAACCAGATCTCGACTGTAGTGGTGGTGGTTGTGAAGTTGTGTAGCATTAGAGGAACCCAACGCGTACCAACCTTTGCTATTTCTCAAATCTTCATGGAAAATTTTGATTACTGATGGTTCCGATATGACACACTCTTCCGCACATTAAGTCGCCTATCGTTAGTAACCACTTTATTTTCTGGATCATTTCCGCTGAAGTCGCGCCCACAGGCCGCCTCGACCGAGGATCGTCTTTAATGAATCCTTTTCCGCACCTGATCTGTTTTGACCAAAATTTCCTGGGTAATATGAAGGTGAAGTGTCCCCCCGCACATGGCCCGTAAGCGATCGAGACTTATTTCCCTAACAGGTTTAAAAGTTTAATGACTACACTGTGTTCCAAAAGGGTATTACATATTTTTCTCGTACTTCATTGACCTTTTGACAGGAAAACTGAAACTGCGGAGTAGTGCAAAGAAAAGTGTTCAAACCTACATACGGGAGTTGGGAGCTGCAGTGGTCTAACTTATATGCGAAAACTTCCCTAGTCTCCCTCGTATGGAACATTACCTTTTAAATTCTAAGTAACAGCATATATTTAACCGATTCCCAATTCCTACTTCATGCAATTATCGTTCCCACGATCATCTTATATTCGAACTGCAATTATCTTGTAAACCTTCTTATATAACAACATAATTTAATTACTAGCAGGTAGTAGAGGGATAAACTTTGTCACCTACCATTGTTTACAATTATTTCATCAACTGCAAGTGTATATTTTATATATTTACCTTGAATTGCTGGATAATATTAACGTTATCTGTTACAAAGAAACACGCCAAAGATAACAAAATAAGTCCGGTTATGTCGTTATTGTTTTTTTACCCTTAGAACTGATAGGATGCCATATATCTGACGGTAGATAAATTGCATCTATAAACTACGAAAGCGTGGAACGCATTTTTCAAAGTCTTCGTTATTTTGCGCTGTTTTAAAAAAAAGTCGCTGAAATTAATCCAAAGATACCCATTTTTATTAGATCCTATAAGCGATATATTTGTGAAATATGATTGTCTCGCACATTTTCAATTATTGCAATTTACAGTAATATGGACGAGCTGCTTTCCTTGCTCGAATAGATAGATTTTTATATTTGAGCAAAGTCGAGCTGTAGTGTTAATAAATGCTAATTAAAGATGACAAATAGAAAATAGAGAATGCGAAATATCCGAGATATAGTTTTGCAGCAATTGAAGAAGAATCTATTAGTGTGTGCAGTACCAAGTGGAAGTAAACTGGCAAAACACCAACCTTTAGCAGGCTATACGGTCGAATTTAAAGAGATAAAATTAAGCATGAGTATAACGAACGGAAAGCTGAAGAAGAGGCAAATTCTAGTCTAAAGTCTAAAACAAATTATAAAAACAAAATAGAGATAACGCAAGCCTACAACAACGCAACTGCAGAAAAGTATCGCAAATACACGGAGAAACCCGCAGCAGTCACATCATAATAAAAGCATTGCAAGTATTGTACAAGGAAACTATACTTTTTCTTCTTCTTCTTCTGTGTATACGCAAATGGCCTGTTAATTCCCTACAATTACATAAGTTCTGTCAGCCCGTCTTTGCATGTATGGCGGGCAGGAGGCTAGCCTAACCCGTCAAACAGCGAAGAAACTATACTATGAATTAAAATAATCTCACAAATGTATCAAAGCTTTGCAGTAATCATAGGGCTAAAACAGGAAAGTTACATTTCCTCAACAATGTTTAAACTATTCATAGAATATATACCACAACAATGGAAGAAGTACCGAGGTATGGGACTAGAAATTAGTGAAAGCAAAATATATACCCCCTACTTTGCGGAAGATCACATTCTCAAATATGATAGATGGGGATTATCTATGAACGCATCCAAAACAATATACTGTTACGATACATTTTGAGCGTCTCACGATGAGAGTGTAGTACAGGATATTATGGAACATCGCCATAAAATGTTTCCAAATGTACAAGTACCTGAATGCCAGTGTAGGTTTCCTTAAATGAGGTAGATCCAGAGATTCCAGCAAAAAAAACAACTGGGCAAAAACTATCTATTGATTTTCTTGTGTTTGTATGTGTGATATTTATATGGTAGTTTGAGAACTAACTTTTAAATAGTAGTTACTGCCGATAAGCGGTTTGCACAAGAAAATACGAATTACGTTATGACTGACAGGTGTTTTGTATCTGCAACGCAATTTTTAGTAGAACTTTTGCAACACTGGTGTTGATAAGAGTCTGTACTACACTCTCACCGTGAGACGCACATAGAAGAACACTACTAAGGGTAGCCATAGAATAGATACCATCCAAAAGAAAGAAAAGAGGAAAACCCGGGAAAACGTGGCAGGAAAGAATTCGAAGACAAGTAATAACTAGACATGGCGCAATAGAGAAGAAGTTTGGAAGTCGGATGGTGGCGGTAGACTTTATATACCGAAGATATATAATACATATACGTATATGTATTGCCATGATATTTATATTAAATTAATGTAATTATTATTAACTATTTGTTGTATGTCTTTATCATGCTTTAAACTACACTGAAATACCTTCGGAAGGACTGTTTTGTATTAAAAAGGATATTTATTGGAATTAAAATCCAAATTTTAACCTGAAATATAGTCTAGATAGATTAACAATGTCATAATTTATAACAATTAATGTAAAATTATAGTTAAAACTGTATTTATAAACCTGTTATATGTAAAAACTGTTATCGATACTTGGTACGTTGCTTCGTAATGTGGAATATGAACTCAAAGTGAAGTTTTACAGTGTATAGCATTTTGAAATCCTGTTGTGTGACTTAATACTCGTTGTAGACGATGATGTGGGTCTTTTTGGACAGTACCAGAGCCCTAAAACTCAAAAGTTACTATTATTTTAAGGTTTTCCAATAATTAGTGCATAATTTTGATTTAGAAGTTTTATATTAGCCTATTTAATTAATATTATATCTAACAAAGGTATTTAATAGGTTTCTTTAATGAATTATGTTGTTTATTTTATGATATTTGTGTTTGTAAATAAATTTTAAAAAAGTTAGGTTAGATCTAGAATTTTGTTATTTATGTTGAGTATAATTCTTTTATAGGTTGTTAGTGTGTTACAAAACTTATGTTATAATCTGAGGATTGTGTTAATTGTGTTTTTGTAAGGTTTTCGAGTTGATTTCGAGAATTTAGCTATATTTTAAAATGTTAAATTTATTGTCAGGAATTTGTTTATTTTGGTTATCAAAATGTAGATAAAATTTCGTAGAATACGATTGTGAAATTAGTTTTTCAATATGTTTATTCATAAGATTAATATTAATTATTTAAATTTTAAAATAATAATTCCCTAGATTTTGTTTCAAATTCTGTTCTTGTTTTTAAGACGTTGCTATGATACGATGCTGTATTGTTGGATTTTGTAGAGGTTTCTGGCAGGAAAAATTGAAAGCAGTTCATATTTGGTCATCAAACAAAGCGCACGCATTTTCAATTAGCGCTCATTTTAATTTTGTTATAAAAAGAGGCGTAACCTTGAACTCGTAAAAGTTAAGTTAGGTTATGTAACCTTGTTTACAAAAATAGAAACAGTTATCAAAAGTAAAGTGTAACTAGAATTTGTGTTTTAATTCAACTATAGTGATTAATAATAAAAGAATTTACCAAATTAAATTGTTAATTGAAGTGTGTTTCTTTTGTAGAATTTTTCTGAAAGGGAAAAGTAAATAAAATTAAAATCTTTATTCACTTATAAAAAATAATAATCCTGTGGTGTTAATAAGAATTAAAGAACTTACCTTATCAAATTGGAACATTTAACTGAGCAATTATAGTAATTCAGTGGTCTTGTTTCGCAAACTGTCGAACTTGCGATCTTGATGCTGTCATATTTAGATTCAAATGGAGCGTATTCAAACAACGAGACCTTCAAGAAACATAAACGCAGCTGTGCAGATTTCGGAAGAGGTGGTGTCTACGATATAGTCAAAGGGACTGGATGTACAAGATAAGTCATAGTTTATTTCTATGTTTAAAAGATTATGTATTTTATTTGTTTCGTAATTATCTATCTAATTGGTGAAGCCACGAATCATTACCTTGAGATTACAAGAGTCTATATAGATGCTAGTGTATTTATCTCATGTTTATTTAATTTGAGTAAAAAACTCAAATTTGGCGCCCAACAAAATTACATTATTATTTATAATTAAAATACACAGCATTTATTTATGGTCGCAGCCAACGTGGGGCGATTATATGATAATAATTATATTTATAATTAAATACACAGCATTTATTTATGGCGCCCAACGTGGGGCGATTATATGATAATAATTATACTTATAATTAAATACACAGCAGTATATTATATATATATATATATATATGTATGTGTAGCTCAGTTGGCTTTATGTCCTTCGAATTCGATGTTAAACTGTAAGTCCCTGGTCTTTCTACCTTAGCGCCGAGGAGAAGCACGTAACAGAAAAGAGGCCGTGTCCAGTAGCGGGACATAATCAGCTGTTAACACACAAATATATATGTATATATATATATATATACAGCGCGCTCGTAAAATGTCCTCCCCCTTACTAATTTTTGAACGACTTGATATTTCTTTACAAAATGTTGTGTCCTTAAATGGTAGGCTAAATACTACTTTTTAGTACATATTTAAATTTTATAACTTTCAAAATGGCGGGTAGGCGCCATCTTGAACTATTTTTTTAATGGCATTGGGGGTCGAGTGACACCTCATTTGAAAGGTATTTTAATTCTGCGTCCGATCCATGAGTTTCATAAAAAAATATTCATCCAGAAAAAAATGACAAGATTGAAAATAACAAGTTTATGGAAAAAAGAAGGCACGCGGAAAATTTTGCGATTTGCGGCACGTTTCCGTAGCTCGTTCCGTTCGGCCGCTAGGGGCGTCCAAAGTCGAAACACAAATCGACGTCCTGCAGGTGGCCACGTCATCGCAGCGGGTCGGTCGCGAGCTGAATCTGGTGGCATAAGTACAGCTCATCGACGGCTGGTTCTAACATCCCCGAAGGGGGCGCGGGGGACGCCGGCTAAGTTTTTATGCCGAGTTTTACGTTTTTCTTCGACGTTTCGGCGTCCCGTGCGCCGCCTCCGGGATATTAGAACGGCGGCCGATGGAACTCGCGACCGACCCGCTGCGATGACGTGGACACGTGCTGGGCGTCGATTCGTGTTTTGACTTTGGACGCCGCTGGCGGCCGAACGGTAGGAGCTACGGGAAAGTGCCATAAGGAACAGTTGTTGTCTTCGACGAGGCCAACAACACATTTAGCCTCCCATTAAAGCACACACAATTTTGTGAAGAAATATCAAGTCGTTCAAAAGTTAGTAGCGGGGGAGGACATTTTACGACCGCAGGGTATATATACATATGAGTATACGTATATATCTGTATGTGTATAAAGACAGGTTCGAATCCAAGACTTCCACCTACAACACAATCGTCTTATCGATAAAAAACATAAAGTGTATAGTATTAAAACGAATCGTCTTGTATTTACGGAGATTAGGTGTTTGGTTGAAGGTTAAATTTTATTATTTTTAAGTAGACGATGCTAACAATGATTCCGCAGGGATGACATTTTGCGTATGGTTTATCCACTACTAAACTAAGCTGTGGCAATTTTTCTTTTTTATGGATGCTGCATGTCCGGCTCGGTTCATGGGAACAGGTTTAGTCACTTAATTTTGTACCTCTGAGAATTTAACACTTGAAACATTTTAGGCAACACCATTAGCTATTCAACTGACTAGCAAACCTTTTAAACATTTTAAATTTTAATTTAGAAGTTGCAAGTGTTTCCGTACGTTAATACGCTAGGCCTTCATTTGCATTGTTTCATTCATGTCATAAGCAGCCGTTCATAGGTCAGTTTCGTAAGGTTAAAAAGCGTGACGTATGAATTAGCGGTCAGTGCATGTCAACAAGAGTTAATTATGTTTTGCTCAGTTATTCACTATTAGCTGAACTAATTATAATTCCTTTTGAGATTCGCAGCAAATTTAAACAGGAGTTTAAGTTGCGCGTGTGTGATTATTTCCGGTTTAGTAATCGCAAAAATGTCTTTCATTGACTTTGAATTACTGAAGTTGGTAAAGAATAGAATACCAATCTTAAAGCATATACATGGATTATAGCTATACGCGTACATTTATTATTTTTGAATTAATAATTCATATCAACACGAAATTCAGTGAAGTAAGGCAAGAAACAATTAACATGTTAGTTTTTACTTTAAGCTGCACTTTAAACGCAATGATGTTCAAACACACTTCGTTTGATGTTAGCGCACTAGCTGAATTATGGTGTAATATTACCAAGCCCAGAGCAAAACTGTTAATAATTAGCCGAGTTATTCAGAAAATTTACGATTCCTTAACAATCAAAAAAGACGATGAATAATTACAGGCGAAGAAAATTTATCGATCTAGTCTAGACCGAAAATGTGCAAATTAGCTATTCTAGCTTCTCGTTTGCTATTAAGTCGGGTTCGTTCTTGTTCCTCTACAATGAAAAGAAAGCTATTGAAATAAATGAAGAATACGCGGGACTATAAAATTTAACGGTCGCAGCAGACGCGCTACATTGCTGTATTTTACGGTCTTCTATCTTGGCGGATGCATCTTTATATGCCTAAAAACCGACGTCCATTGGTACTTCAGCCATCAAACTGTAAAAACCACAACGTGGTGACATTTTTAACGGAAGAACAAGCTCGCACTGATTGCGAGGATTACATTTCACATGGGGTGCAGGTTTTAACGATCTCGAACGTTTTAACAACTCATTTTAAAAAACTTTTTAATATATTCAAACAAACCAAAGATAACAATCTACAGTATAAACAATCACTAGATTATTGTTGATCCAGGTACTAATGTAGGTATATCTGAGTTTAAAACGCCCGATTCGCTATCAAAAACAATCACACACACTTTAGTGTAGGTAAACACATAGGATCTAGTTCAAAAACTTTGGATTCAGTGTAGATGTAGAGCATAGAATTTTTACATGAATTATTAATGATTAGCTGAATATTACCCAGTTTCTCCCACGAGAATTTGGGTGGTTTGAAAATGAAAAGCTGAAGTAAATGAGAAAGTATATGCACTCTGAAATATAATACGAAGATTTATTTGGAAGAAAGTATCGATTTCATAGCTAAGTTAAAAGCACTTACGGAAAATCTGAAACAGATATGATCCAATTCTAAGGTATACAACAGATTATGGAAATAACAGATCATTACATGTTTAATTTACTGTAGCAATGTTGCTGGATAACTTTAATAATTGTTATTAATAACAGTTACCGTTATAATGGTAGGTTAGAGTTTCGGAGTAATTGCGAGAACGTCTAGACGAGGTATTAGTGAGGATGGAAGAGATTTACAGAAGAGCACTCCGCAGGAACAGATTAGGAAACTGAGAGAAAAGTTAACTACACCAGCTGGGATTCTAATTTACGGCGATTTTTATTGATGGATTCGGGAAAATTGAAAGCCTTGCCGTAGGAAACAAAAACTAAATTTGTTAATGGTTTTCGTATGTTAAGATTAACCGATGTGCGCATTTAGAATGGAAAGAAACTGTGAATATTGACGGAGCGCAATCAAGTGTGGTTGATCGAAACTGTAACATTGTACAGAGTGTTTCTGAAAGGATTAAAGATATTTAAATCAATAGAAATAATTATGGCAAATATTGTACAGTGGGGATATTTATTTTATAATGCTTATTTAAATAATACTTATTTAATTCTCGGAAGCCTGGAAACTGACAAAATTGAAGAAACGGCCTCCTAGGAATTTCATATTTAAAGCATTTACTTTTTGCAGGGTGCATTTAGACTTATGTAAAAAGTTTTGAGTTATTGGGAAGTGGTATTATACTATATGTCGCAGCTTAACGAATCTATTTACTGGAACTAACGGTTCTCAATGAAATACATGTGTGCTGTAGTTATTAGAAATTTGCGGTCACGTCTTAAGGAGCTACTGAAGTGACTCAAAATAGGCTAAAATTAGCGTTTTCAATTGCCACCGTAGTTACGTTAACAAGCAATCTTTCCACTTGCGGTTTTTAATAACTACTAAACAACATATCCAAGATTGAAATAAGGTTTTTCTTTTTGTTATTTTAATAATGCTGATCTACTCTGAAAAAATCACCAATGAAAATCATAAAAATGTTTGATAAAAATTACCAAAAGTAGTGCAAAAATACGGTAAAATTAATCTACTTTTACGACATATATGGGATTAATTTAGTGGAATCTTCTCATCTTATTACAAACTACCATCCTTTAAGAACACACCAGCAATATCAAAAGTTTACCTAATTTTCTTACGATCAGAACAATAATAAGACTATGTTACCAATTTACTTTATCGTATATTATACGTATTGCCTTTCATATTGGCTAAGCCCCGCAATATTCGGGAAACTAAATATACTGGTTAGTCGCTGTTAAAAGTTACTGTGCATCTAATTTAGTTATTTAATTACTGTTGATCTACTGTACTAATTATTGAGTATTAGATGACCAGAATGTTATTGTAATATGTAGGTACAGTGAGATAACGTGTTAATGTTGATCGTAACTCGCTTGTATTATACAAATATGTTTATAACCAATATCTGCGAGCGAGAGCTTTCGTGATTTATTCAGGTAATCTTGTACTAGTATTGCTAACCGCAAGGTTGCAGAGGAATTTCGAACTGCACCACTAGCCCCTTGAGTCCTTTGATGTATTTGTAGTAAAGCCATTCTCACTGTGCTATTGCAACATAGCAGAATCGGTTTCGTTCTTTATTGACCCGTTCACGAGTAACTAGTTTTCAAGTGTATTTAATTCGAAGACTGGTAATATAAAAGCCATTATCTAGTGGACAGTGATGCAGAAACGGCTAATCTCTAAAGGAAACCAGATAAAAGGGTAACGATTTTCTTCAAGTACTGTCAATTATAATCAGAAGAGCGAGGCGAAGAGGGTGGGCTTAAGTTGAGTTAAACTAAAACATTAACAGCAATAATACATTATGATTAACAAAATAGGTTGGTTTGAAAATCATAGAATGTCTGTACTTAAACTATAGTTTATTTACATTCAATATCTTTATTTATTATGAAGGTATAGAACAAAATTTCCAAATCAGTGATATCTAGACATTTTAAGACAGCATATGCACTGCTATTTACTGAAGATCCTCAAAAAACTTGTCTGGGTTTATCAAACAATTCAAATGCTTATTTTAGCCAACTGCATTTAGAAAGGACTATTTTTTTGTATTTTGGATTAAAAATAATTGGTTAAATGCTATAAACTATTTGGTCTCAATAAGGATATTTATTTTGTTTTCCATAGTGAAATTTTATTGATCGTGCTGTAGATTTGAAAGTCTTGTTTCGGTTTCATATTGTATTGTCATTGTCATTGTCGTAATAAAGATACGAGAAATGTGTGAAACTTTTATAAACCAGCTATTATCACAATTACTTTGAGGTAAAGCATAGCTCACTAGAGATAACAGAATCTGTTACTAAGACATTAAATGTCTAAATGTTGCCCTTAATTGATAATACAATACCTAATTATCCTAATTAAAACATTGTAACTTGAATTCCAGTAAATTCCTTTAAATTTAAAATCTGCTCCATTTATACAACACATTTAAAAACTGAGATTTTTACTAAGAGATGCGTATCTGCAAAACAAACTTTCTTGTACTAACAGCTTTCTTCTATAGCTTTTGCGATTTTTTTTTCTATCTCAAGTAGTGTAGAAGTTCATGTACGACCAAAGTCAAATAGATTGCAAACCTTTCTTCAATGGTCGATTTAATAGGAATAATCGCTACATATACCCAGAAAGAAAGATTTCCCAATGCTTTTATGATACTACAGAAATATATCTCGATAGTCTTACAACCGATAGCAAATTGACATTCGGTTTCAGTAACTCTTTGTAACATTTTAGTTTTCAACAACTTTAAAGGAATTTCCCAATTAATTTTTTTCGGCCTCTTAGAACTCTTGAAAAAATAGCTATATGATCATTAGCTCCGCTAATGTCATCCTGTATAATTTATATTTCTGCAAAACTTTTAATTTCGAAAATATCCCATAAGTACAGAGTCCGTTAATTTCGAGAGAGCATTCCTTACCATCAATGTAAGTATTTTTTAGAGTTTTCAAGCCACAACGTCATTAGTTATTTAATGTTCACTGGTTGGTTCACTGGTTGCTTCATGACGACTGACAGAAACACAATGTACGCGCTAGCGTCCTGCCCCGAAACTAACAGCTATAAAATCTTCGTTTGACCACCATCCGTGGATAAAACTGTAAACTATTATGCCTTTTGGTTCAATATCTTTTGATTCCAACGTTGCAGAAGTTATATTTCCAAACTTTGTAAGTAATCTAAAACGAAGTAAACCGTAATTTTGGGTTTTGCGTCTGATGTGCTCTAATAAATTTGACTTTGTGAGGTTTCGTCGCGGGTACTCTCAAAATACAGCAACAGAAAAATTCAAAAAGATTAAACGAAAAATAAGCGAAAACTTTTATGAAAAAATGTTTCTAGAACCGTAAATTACTTACTTGGTGCTGTTTATAAAAATAAGTGGACGCGACTGCCTCCCTGGACTTTCCCATACTGGAAACTGTTCATATCATCTTTATTCAACAGTAGAGTTATTTTCCTCAAAACGGTTGTTCAAGTGCTATCCTAAAACCTTGCCTCGTAACGAACAGACTTAC
>JABXWE010023677.1:0-10613 GCA_014611495.1 Limonius californicus | reverse complement strand
CAATCAAAATACAAAGATTATGACACATGGGATAACTGTCATGCTGTTAAAACCTATTTTTAAAATATTATTAGTTTACAAAAAATCTCAATAAAACCTTTAGATGGCACCCCCGCCCAATTAGTATCTAAGTGCCCCCATAATAATATCACAGCAATATATACATACAATACCATAAAGTCTTTATTCAGCATGAGTACATATAATTCGTTTAGATAGCGGAACCAGATATGCTGAAATTTCGCAGCAAAACCGCTAACCACTAAACTTTACTCACCGGTGTTGTTAAAACCGATAAAAGTAAATATAAGATTTTACTGTATTTACTGCAAATTTCTGTGTGAAAGTAGAATTGCATTCCCTGAAATGTTCTTTTCCATTTCACTTATTTATTTCATTCCGCTTTTTAACTGAGTTGCCTATCACATCGCATAACCTAAAATGTGTGCTCGTTTTAATAAGGCCCAACAAAAAGGTGCGCATAAGACCCGGTAGGCATTACTAAAACCGCGGGGCCTTGGTCTTGAATTATTATTTTCATGTTAGCTTTGAAATATGGCTGAGGTAAAGCAAAAAAGAGCCCTCTGGGGAGAGGAATCCTTAAGATGAGCAATGGATACTTCAAAGAATGGAATTTCTCAACCAAGGGTTTCCGAGCAATTTGGAATACCAAGACGTAAAAAGCGGAAGTACTGAACGTCGACTAGGAAAAAAAACGTTTTTTTGCAAATGAAGCTGAACTTGTGGATCGCATTATTCGATTTTGCATAATTGGTATGCCAGTTACCCCGAAAATGTTGAAACATCAAGTTTATTGTTTCATTGAAACTAATGGAGAATAACATTTCTTCAATGAAAATGTAAAATCTGCTCGATGAAGATGGTTTAGACTTTTCATGAAGCGACACCCAGAATTATCTCAAGGAAAACCACAGGCAATGAATTCGGGACTCGCCCAAAAAAATGAACAAAAATATTGGTAAAGATTACTTCACCCAACTTAACAGTGTATTTACGGAACTGGGCATAAAAAATGCACCTCACAGAAGAGATATAAATTAACGTTACACTCTCAACCCAAGGTTCTCGCTCAGGGAGGTGCAGAATGGGTTCATTTAGTAGCACCAGAACACAGGGAAAACGTGACAATTGTTGGTTATATAAATGCACTGGGCAATACATTGCTCCAATAATAATTTTCAGGTAAACGCATCAGGCCATAGTTTCTGGATGCCCTTCTTGCCAGCGGTATTGTAATGCTAGTACCGAAAGTATCGATGATTGCTGAGTAAATAATATCGTGTTCAATGAACATTTGGCTAAGTACAAAGCAGTAGGGTCAATTTAACTAATTTTTAATGGTGCTCGATGCCACCTTGATTACCGAAATGTGGAAGCAGCAGAGCCACATGAGATAACATTATTTTGCCTGCCGAGTAATAGCATTCCTGAATTCCCACCTTTAGATAAGGCTGTCTACCGTTCCTTCGAACACCATTGGGATCTAGAAGTGCGGAAATTATGGAACTTGCACCCAGATCGTGTAATAACAACGCTTAGGTTCAACAAATTTTTTCTAAAGTGTAGCCGTTGTGCACAAGTCCTGCTAACATTCAGGGTGGTTTTCGTTCCACCGGTATCTATCCATTTAACCGAGGGGCTATTCCGGAAGAAGGGTTTGAGCGTAGCACTTTAAGCAGACGGCCGCAACCTATTGGCGAAATATCTGGAAAAGAAAATGAAACAATGCCTGAAAACGTTGCAGTCAATGACAACAACATTTCCATTGTTGCTTCCGACGGTGAAGACGATGTTCCATTATCGATCTTGGTATGTAACAGTAAAATTAGTGTCAACCACCATCAACCAACGGCTGAAGATCAGCCAAACTCTTCGTTTCATGAAGTGATGCCCAACCCGGAGGCAACGATTAAACAATCACCCACCGATCGCAAAAAGGTCATTAACTACCAGGCACAAATGGTAACGAAGGACTTATCTAACGATTATGCTGGATCGTCCAAACTTAGAGAAACGCAACCAAAGTCCCCTGCGGCCCAAATAAAATAAAAACCGCGGGAAATCAAACAAGGCCACCTGGTATTGTCCTTTATGTGACACTTGTGAAGTGTTAAGTATGCGAATGTGTAAGAACTGTTCTGTTTGGTACCACGAAGCTTGTATAGGCCAAACAGAACATGAGGATTTGGATTACTTGTGCAGCTCATGGGAATGAAAATTGGTTTTTCAATTTATTTAAAAAATATATAGTTGTTGTTAACTTTTTCGTGAGATTTATAGGCGGGCCCTATAAGGCACGTGATGATGATGATAATGATTGTTTTTTTGTGTATATATTTTATGCAGTTGCGTCAAGAAACCAATAAACATTCATTTGATACCCAAATCAAAATTTTTTATTTATTTTACTAACAGAAATTTAAAAACTAAAATTAGGTGGGCCTTATTTGGCTCAGGTATCATACAAGTGCTCAAGACTGTATTAATTCGCTTGTTTTAATCAATTTACTGACCAATCTACAACGAAGGCAACGTAGTCTATAACAGGCGAGATTACCAGATGAAGGTAAGTGCGATGATGTCTTCTAGTTTATAGAACAACTGGCGTCGGTACTAAATTCGCTCTAAATGATCAAAAGTTGGTTCAGAGAACTATTATAAATAGGATGGAAAACGAATGGATTTAATTCTCAACAATTTACACCCTCCACAGTCAAACAAGTAAAAGCAGTTTATTCAAATTTTAAGAGTATCAAATAATCAGTTGCCTTAGTGTAAACAAGTTGAAAACCCTATTATAAATATGTGTTTCACTCGGACCAGCTGAAATGAATCTTTTTGAAACAAATAAAATATTCTTCCTTTTTATGTTAGACGGTTTTCGCCAATAAAATAAAAATACGCAAAAGTTTCAAAAGGAATATCCAAACAATTAATAGTACCAATTGTTATATAATATGGTAATCTTCTTCTTCTTCGTGTCGTCTTTCCCTTTATAGGATTGCCGTGCTCAGATTCCAATTATCTCTATTTTCCCAGCCGCCTTCGTCTAATTCTTTGTCTTCCATTATATTCCTTAAGTAAGATTTTTATTTGACGGCTGGTCGTCCTCTCGTTCTTCTACCCCGGGGTCACCATTGTGAAATGTTTTTTTGGTTTTCTTACATTCTTTCGACGTGTCTGTACCATCTCAACGCTCTGCTCTGATTTTATTCTTCTAGTAATTAATGTTGTTATCTCCATTTTCCGCCATATCGTTTTTGTTATTCTATCTCTCCTGGTGTATTGCAAACATATCCTCATATAGGCCAGTGCCATTGATCTGATCTCGTCCCAGATCTTATTAGTCATCGGCCACATTTCTCCCCCATATGTTATACTTTCTAATATACTTTGAAAGATATTACTTTTAGTCTGTTTTGTGAAGTTTCAGTACTATATCGTTCCATGTAAGGCTTTACTGGCTCTTCTGTCTTTTATTATTTTGCCGTTGACGTCCTCTTCTATTTTTCCTGTGTTAGAAATTATTGTCCCTAAATACTTCGTGCAAGCCCTGATTGCATCTCGTTCTACTTCTATGTTCTTCTCCCACGAACATGAATTCTCTCTTCTTGAAATTAATATTTAGCATCCATATTTCATATTCTTCTCTTAGTTTCCGTATCACATCCACCATGTTTTCTTCATGAGCAAAGACTACTTGATCCTCTGCAAACAGTAACGAATGTAATATTGCATCTCGTATACGGATCTCCAATCCAACACATTTCCTATATCACATCTCCAACGCCTGTTCTACATAGATGTTAAACACTATAGGAGATATAGTACATCTTTGTTTTAACCCCTTCGTCACTTCAAATTCCCTCGATAACTTATTGCCAAACTTTATTTTTGCTTTGTTGTGACGACACGTCGTTCTTTCTTTCTTTTTCTTTTCTTTTTTCTTCAATCCCCATTCTTCTCATTGCTTGCCAAATTTGACATCTGGGTCCTCTGCAAATCAACAATCGTCATATATGCCTCTACGTTTTTTAATATGGTGCTCAACTATTCTAATAAGAGTGGATTTTTTTCCCAGGAACTAAAGCTGAACACCTTTATACAAATAATGTGTCTGTTGATTTGAATTTGTAGACTATCGTATTAACATATGACAAATTATGTTGCAACCTTTATGTAATTCACCCAAACCGAAATGTATCTTCTTTAATACACAAAAAATAAATAAGCAAAATTTTCAAAACGTTTCATCGCAATTGACAATAATGCCATAAATACTTTTGGTATGTATGTTTTCAATTAAATATTTACATTCCAAGTGATAGACTTTAATTTTAAACTTACTTTGAAATGAAAGGTCAATCACAGATAAATCCTATCGAAACCTATTGTTCTTGGGATTAATTACGCTTCTAAATTACAATATTTCTATGGACATCCTCCATAAAGGCAATATTTTCATATCATGGCAATACGAGACACTAAAAATAGTTTTCTATATATAGGTAGATATAGCAAAGAAAATGAGTAGAATTAAAAAAGCATTACCACACAGTGTAAATAATATTCTAATTACTACGTGGGAAAGGGATAGTGTAGAAACCTCAAAAATTACTTCCAGTTTAGAATCTCATTCTATGGTTACTAATGAGCAGTTTGGTGTGTCATCTATGGTTTGGTTAATATTAAGACATTAATTACTTTAACCGCGTGTAGTGAGAGGTTCGTCGTCTAAACTCATCTTGCAAGCTCGTTTAGAATGGCTCCAAGTCTCGGAAGTCATCCGAAATTGCTCTGGTAATCAATAATTAATTTAAGAGCACTTAAAGCGGCTCGTAACGAATTGAAATTATTTATAAGTAAACTACCTGAAGCAGTTAACGTTAGCTATCGCTATTTGGTCTGGCAAAATTGCACCAATGCCATCATAGTTAAGCTATTTAGAACTACCTGCTATATGAATAGCGATTTTCCACATAATTCGTTGGGTAGGAGGATTAATTAGAATATTTCAATGCTTTAATTTTCCCAAGAAACGCTTATCAATATAAGAAAAAAAACAATGGTGTGTGTTATATTGTTTTCTTCAAAGCAACAGCAAATGAAAAATGAAGTACAATGCGCTCGTAAAGTACAGTTGCGGTGACTATTAAACAGCATAATTTACTTCTGGCGGTGTAAATAGATTTATTAGGCTATAAAATACATCAAAAGCCATTTAAAATCAAGTTAACTGGTTATTTTGATCTTATTTCAAATTTTACTGCGGCTACTAGTGAAAGAAATACTATTAAATCGGGTACTCATATAGATCTAGACTTCTTTTTGGAAGCATAATTACTTGGACTTGCTATACTTTTAACAATTGTTTAACTCGATAATTCCCAAGAGTTTTATTTTGTATCAATGCACTAAAGATAAGTTGACAAATAGCACTAGCTTCCCTAATAAACTGTAACCTTCAGTATTAAAAACCATCAAAACTAAAACAGCAACACAAAAAAAATTATAATGAATTTATACACATTCGGGTAATTTAATTACAATACCACTGTTTCTTAATTGACTTATAACTTGATATTTTGTTTGGTACTGAGCACCTGATTTGTACCTCTTCTTCTTCTTCTGAGTATAGGCCAATGGCCTGTTAATTACCTACAATGGTAGATTATCTGAGCCCTCTTTGCACGTATGCCGGGCAGGCAGCTAATCTAGCCCATCGAACAGAGAAGAGAAGTTCCACTGCATGGTTTACGATTGTCAAAGATGTTCGTATGATTTGTACCTTTTATGATAATTTTTAAGAGAATGTTTCAAGAAAATTGTATAAGCTAAAAGTCGTTTCACCAACGACGGCTGTGTTAAATTAATTAGATTTTGTTCATTGCAATATTGTGGTACTTAATTTGTGTTCATCAACCTGGCAAAATAACAGAATAACAGAACCTTATTTAAAAAATACCCTTTGTAGTTTTATACGGGTGAAATTGTTTCACAATTCGGCTTGGGAAGTTCTCCCAATAAAATTTATATAAATTCAGGGCAGCAGCAAATATGACGTATAATAATTAAACTATCAATTATTAAGTAAATATAGTATTTTTAATGGTTTAACAAATTTTTAATTAATTTTTTTGCATGATCCGCAAGGAAACAAGAAACGATTAACAAATTAAACTATTGCTTAATAAGTATAGAATTAAGTTAACGCGAATTTAGCAAATTATTCCCTTAATTATTAATAACAATATTTGAAGTAACGTTATTTGCATTTTCCATGACATCTAAAAAAGTGTACAAATTAGAAATTCAAATAAATTTATTATATTTTATTAATACAAGCAAGCACTGTGAAGTTGTAGCGTTGTTTTATATTTTTACAATTTTTTTATTGGTTTATACAGCCGAACTTCCCTAAGTCGAACTCGCAAGATCCCATAATAAAAATTGTCGTATTTAAAAAATCGCTTAAACGAAAAAAAATTGTATTTAAAACAAGAAAAATACTTCAACTTACTTTGCTATGAACAGGTTATATATAACGAAATAATAGATTAAATTTTCATTAACTATTTCATATGCGACCGACAAAAAAATACACAAGAGTAGGCCGTGGACGTGAAAACGTATGTCGCACTCCACAATTATCTAGTGTATTGGGTGAAGCTAACTTCAAGCTATTTCTAAACAAGTAAATAAACTCAGGTTATAAAATGTCACAATCAAACAAACAATAAACTTATTCACATTTAATAAACGTAAAATCAAATTAATGTTTAACTAACAAAAAGTAAGAATAATCAAAGGTGATTGAAAGTCCACCAACCTCTTGAATGCATGTGCGTGCTCTTCGCTTCACCCCACAATTCGCATTTCTCAAAAGTTATGGCTTTTGGTTTACTTCCTCGTACACTGCTACGATTCTCTGCGTAAGTTCTTTAACTTTATTTACTCGGCTTTTGAAAATTTAATATTTTAAGTATAGCCAAACAAAAACTCTTAACTGTGTTAAATCACACGAGCGGGGTGGCCAGGCTATCGGTGTATTCCTACTTATCAATCGATTGTCAAAGAATTCTTGCAGGTATGTGATAATTTCGCGAACTGCATGAGCTGTAACTCCATCCTGTTGAAAGAATTCATTTTGCAAGTCGTCGTTGTCGATGAATGGTTTAAAGAACTGTTTGGCAATATCTCTACGCAGTCAGTATCTGTCCCCGAAAAATTGTGACGCCTGACAATGATTTCCAAGGGAAATTCTCCACACTAAGTAAGTAAATAATTGGTTAATGATAGCCTCCCGGAACCTCAATCGAAGATGGGCGGTTCTCTGCTTTGCTCGAATACATATATTAATTAACTTTACGTTAATTACCTGAAAGGGCGCCACCGACTTAATAATAAAATACACTACCATTAACGTCGACTGGTTAGTCGGACCCACAGTTTATTACTTACTTAATTTGATACTCCAGAATACAATGATAGGAAACAATAAATAATAAGTCCAATTGCAGCAACAATATTTAATATCAGCAAAAAAAAAACATAAATGTGTAGTGCATAAACCCCAACTTAACAACATTCAAATATAAGGGTTTTCGTATCCAGTATCGGTACACAATTGCCAGTACGCACTCACTCAATACAGCCCCAATAATAACTGACTTTGAGCTAAAGTAAAAATACTGCGTTTCTCTTCCCAAACAAGCGCCCTCAAGCCGCGTCCTACACTCTAGTCATGAAAGGCCTCTCAAGATCTACAGCGCAGATAAGAAATCAAAGATCGCTGTGAAACCCGAACAAAACGCAATATTAGCGCTCCGGTTGACTTACACTGTATATCAAGTGAAATTCCCGTGATTATGTATGCTAATACCTGTACAAGCTAAAATACCAATGTATTATGCCAATTAAATAATTCGAAACACACTGTGCAATTACAACTTAGTTTTATCTACCCCGTAGTATAAAGAAATTCGAAATACATAAACAAAGAGTATTTACATTAATTCCAAAATCGTCGAAATTAAAATTAATGTGCACTTCCCTGGTTAATCTGGAATGGAACGTTCTAGAACAGCCTCGAGTCCGGCACGTGTTTTCACTGCAGGCGGCTGGATTGAATTCGAATACTAGTTCCCGCAAGCAGCAGATACAACCATTGAAAGCGCAAAAATCTTCAGACGAATCTCGCCGTCCCAAAGTTGTCTAAATTCGAATACAAGGAAATGTTAGGACAGCCATAACTTAAAAGAAAAAGGAAAAACTTACCAATCGATAACTACGATTGACTCGACAAAAATTACGATAGAAACGAAACGTTGATCAAAGCGGCCAAAAATGCCAAAAATGCCAATAACGTAATCGAACACTCTACTAAAGATCACGTTATAACTTCAGATTATCTCAGAAAATCGAGAAGAACTGAAAGTGACACACACTTTAACGAGAAAAATCTAATTCAACGACTCGTTCGCTTCTCAGACGCAAAGAATGTCCGACCGGAAATCCTGTTTATCTAAAATCAAACACGCGCAGTACTTAAAATGCTGAGAAAAGAGTGAGGGAAACTCCAAGTATACACTCCTGAACCCAGTGTGAAATGGGTTGCGGACAACCTAGGCGAAAATACCGTTACAAAATATTAGGCCAACCAATCCTCTTTGGCTTTAGCCTATCTATATACACATCTATTATATCCGGGAGAAGCGTTTCCCGAGCGTAAATAGTTTCTATAGATCGCATTCGCATATGTTGCGAGTTTACATAACCGTTTACGTCGTGAAACCATGATTCGCCAGAGAAGAAAGTTTGGTCCAACGTATCGTCAGAAACTGTCAAATTTCTGGCCACAAATGCTCTTCATTAAAATTTTAAAAAATTTTGAAGTTATTAATTCTTGGGTTTTAATGTTTTGATACAGACATTCTATAACATTACCTTATTTACTTGTTCCGAAGTAGCGAGAAGTTAGCCTCACGAAATACGCTATATAATCATGGAGTACGACATACGTTTTTACGTCCCCGGTTTATTCTAATTTCTTTTTTATCGTAATTTATAATAGGTAAATTATGTAAAATAGGCCAAAACGTTATGTTGACATATTATTACAAAATCAGTCAGGGTACACTGCTTTTTCCAATAATTTTTCCAGGATTCTGTAATATTCTTCCAGTATATTTTCTTCGATTTACAGATAGTTTTATGAATTATGTCAAACGCATGTCTAATTGTCGAATCAAAAGGTGTTTTCGACTTGCTTTTTTAATTGTTCGGATTCTTCTGCATCATTTTCTACATTAGAATTTTCAATTCCCATCGTAAAATTTTCCAAAATATCAGTACCAAGTTGGCCTTATTATTTTTATAATGTACATCTTTTATATGTACTCGTAATTTACTTCTGTAAATTTACAAAGCACTACTTGGGCCTCTCAGCGAAAGTGTCCCAGTGGAATAAAACACGAATTATAAATCACCCCTAGTGCTACGATCCTTAACATTGAATAAACCACCTCGTACGTCCATTTTCTTTGATATATTTGTTATAACTCTCAGAAGCTTATTTTTACAGTTTTTAAGGAGTCAACATAACTCACCGCATTAAATATAATATGTATAAGTAAGTCGGGAAAACAATGTTTGCTACTATTGAATATCATTTTGTAAGAGCTTTTCAATGAGGCATAACAAGGTGGATACCACCTTTTTTTTGTTGGGATACCTAAAACCGAATGGTTGAATCGGGTAGATTACGTTACGAATCGGAGACCGCGGTAGAGTAGTGGCCGCAGCGCTTGGCTTCGGAGTTATTCTACCAAAGTCGCTCCGGTTCGAATCCTGAGCACTGCACCTTCCCAGAGTGTTTGTAGTGTCTGGGGTATGGGTTTTCAAGGATGGGGCATGTTAGACTCGTGAATAGCATGAAATGTGCTGAACCGGGATAAACTGGGTGGGATGGGATTCTTAAAAAAAACGTTATGATGTCATGATGATCCTCCCTGCATGTTTTAGAAACGTTTCCTAGAAAAGTTTAATACCTATTTTTCTTCCAGAGATACAATACATTGTACATTTTCAAATTGGCACCATATATAAGTTTTAATCTGTACTATTATAGGAGGCCTGTTCAACTGAAACCCATCTTGAAATTGCGTTTGTTGTTGAAAATCCGTCCAAGTTTGATCAGCGTGCGGTCCTACAATTTTTATGCGCTGAGAGTGTGCAGCCATTGCAAATTCATATGCGAATGCAAGCAGTGTATGGAAATGCATGTATTGCGTACCCAACTGTGAATGAATGGTGCCGCGACCAGGTGCACGGTGTACTGCATTAACAAAAAACAATATGGTGGGAGGCCTTATTAGAGAAAATTGAGGCATTTCATAGTATTGTTCGTATCTGGGTTACAGCAAAGTTTGTTCCTCGGTTGCATTCCTCGTCTCTTGTTTAATTAATAAAAATGCTTGCGAATGGGCTTATCTCTGCAACACCTCATAGACTATAGGCGAAATGGTGATGACTTTCTTCTGTCAATAGTTGCTGGTGGCGAAATTTGGTGCCATGACTATGAGCCATCCAGT
>JABXWE010023676.1:0-24230 GCA_014611495.1 Limonius californicus | reverse complement strand
TGCAAGATTGTGAGATACTTATACCGTATTTTATTTACGTAACGACCAGAGAAACTTTTGGCCGGCGAAATAAGATTTGCTTGACACTGTACCCGATAATTTTTCACTGTCAAAATTCACAGTCCCGTCCGAATCAGATTTATTAAACAGCGAAGCCAGGTTAAACCGAATTCGAACCAGATACACTGTGAAAACCGCGTAGTTTGAATTTTGTAATTCCAGGAAAGCTGAATTAAATTATTTCCTGTTTGAATCTGTTATTAGAGTAAAATATTCATATACGTACCGATTGTTTTATACAGAACTGCCTAGGTTGAAGGAAGCCAGGAATTCTCGACGTAAAGCGATCCTTGAAAATTGGTTACTTCTAAAATTCACGTATATTTTCGTAAAGCCGACCTACACTGTGAGAATCTTTATTCACCCACTCCGACCTGAATTAAATACCAGAGAACTTACACATTCACGAATTCCAAAATCAAATATTCATAATCGCGTCTTTTCTGTCACTTTAATTAGAGCAACTGTGGCAGCCATCTTCTCGAATAGGAACCGCACGGCGCACGTTCCCGGAGGACCGCCAATCAGCATTCGCCTTTCCCAGAGTAGTTGCAACGCACGAGTTGACGAGGGGACATCGGACCGACCAAGCCGACCCAGGGCCGTACCCAGGATTTTTTTATTTAGTTATTATATCGAATCTCATATTATTTGTGTACCAAACAGATTATATTTATTGAGAAATAATTATTAATAAACCTATTGTTATTCACAAGCTGTTATTACTGATCTCTGGACATCTCACGAGCGTACCCGAGCAACATAAATAATATAACGAGTGGCCCAATAAGAGTAAGCGGGCACACCGTTACAACGTATAAACGCAGATTGCAACAGCGTTCTGCAAATGAGAGTTTCCGCAATCCAGTCAGATCATGTTCACCCGATCCTCCTCCTCGGTCCATTTCCCTCGAGAGGGTTTGGTGACACCACTGCAATTGAAATTACATAGAATCAATAGTGATTCTCCAGTTCTCCCTGTTCTGAGTTAGTTGGATGGTATCGAACAACCCTGTGGGTAGTAGATCTTCAACTCCATTAGACCAAGGAGTTGGCGATCTGCCTCTTGCCTTCAATTATAAGTTTCTGGATTGTTCCTGGAAATATGACCGAGATGTTGAAGGTAAGAGCTATTAATAATACTTAGTCACCGGGTGGAGATATGTAATTCGTCCAATATCGATGTTTCGTCCTATGTTCCGTCCACGATACTCTGAGGACACGTCGGTATACCCACATTTTGGAGATTTCGGTGCGGGATGTGTCTGACTTCTTCAGCTACAACGTTTCTGATGCGCAGGTGGCTATGGGGAATATGAGCGTTTGTACTACTCTAAGTTTTGTGTTCTTAGTGATGGTGGTAATCTTCCAAATTACGGTAAGTTTAGTAGTTGCCGATCGCGCGATGTTTATTCTGCGCTGTACTTCACTTTCGCTCTCTCCGCCGTTCGTTAATAGAGAACCTAACCACTTCAAAACCAGCAACGTTCTGCAAGTGGGGAGAGTTGTTGTCCGCTCTGTTCACAATCATGAGTTTGGCCTTGTTATTCTTGAAACACAGTCCATATTCCTCTCTTATTCTGGTCAGTCTCCTCATGATGTAGTCCATTTCCTGGACACTCGTAATAATAATCAGTGTATCGTCAGCTTACCTCAGATTACTGAACTTCTTGCCGCCTACTGAGATACCACCTTCCACCACCACCATCGAGCACTCTTCTCATTATGTACTCACTGTATACGAGGGCAGCCTTTTAAGTTTTTACAAACGACCACTAGGTGGCGTTATTGAGATGTGTCATTACCATTTCCGTAAAATTTGATATTTGTTATTGTGCAAACAGTGGCAGCTTAGAAATTGACCGAGTAGTTTGTTTACAGTGAGCGTTTAAAAAAATAATTTTGTTTTGTAAATGTTTTCGTTGGATGATTTTTTACGATTTTAGTAAAGGCCTAACTCAACAACAATGCATAGAATCGCTTCGTTCAACTTTTGGTAATGAAGCACCATTAGAAAAGACTGCTTACAATTGGTTTGCAGAATTTCGTCGTGGTCGTGTGTCTGTCAGTGATGAATTTTCTGAAGGTCGACCAAAATCGGTTGTTATTCCAAAAAAACATCGATGCTGTGCGCAACATGATTGAAGAAGATCGGCATGTGACTTACTGTTCTCGATGGATTCCGCATTATTTGACCGAAGCTCAAAAAAGGCTCGTATTAATTGGTGTGGGGAAATGCTCAAAAAAATTGACCAATGAACTACAAAATCCATATACAACATCGTAACAGGTGACGAAACTTGCATATATTCGTATGAACCGGAAACTAAGCAACAATCTACTGTTTGGGTGCTCCAAGATGAACCGAATCCCACAAAAGTTGTTCGTTCATGAAGCATTTCCAAGAAAATGATCACTTGTTTCTTCGGTTGTACTAGACATATCGCAATCATTCCTTTAGAAGATCGAAGAACAGTTAACGTTTAATGGTATACAATTATTTGTTTGCCAGGAGTCATCGACGAAGTCAAGAAAAACAACCGAAAACGTCGCATCATTCTCCATCATGACAATGCCAGTTCTCACACAGCACGTCAAACGTCAAACAATTGATTATTTGAAGGAGAAAAACATGGAATTAATGTCTCATTGCCTGTATTCACCTGATTTATCGCCTAACGACTTCTTTGTGTTTCCGAGTGTGAAGCAAAAAATGCGTAGACAGCGATTTTCAACACCTCAGAAGCTGTTGAAATCTTCAAAAACCATGTTTTTGCAATACCAACTTGAATTGAGAGAATTGGTTTTGACGCATGCTAAAGTGCATAAATCTTAATGGCGAATATTTTGAGCAAGCAATAACAGTTTGTTCAAAAAATTTTTTTTCTTGTTTTTTTGTAAAAACTTAAAAGGCTCGTATCTTAAATAAAATTGGTAAGAGTATGCAATATGTATTTCCCATTCCCACTCTAGCTATGTTACACACGGATAAAGATTTTATGATGATTATTAGGTGGGGAGGAGTTCCCATTTTCCTCAATATTTGCCAGAAGAAGTTCCGCTTGACTTTGCCGAACAGCTTGGAATAATCGACAAAAACAGTATCATAGGGACGTTAAACTGTCTAGCATTCTCGATTAGCTGTCGGGTGTTCAATATCTGCTCTCTGGTACCCTTCCTGGGAACGAAGCTCACTTGTTCTTTAGAGATCTCAGGCATTAAGAATGGCTTAAGACTTGCATGTGTTATGTTAAGCATAATTTTACTAGCATGCGATATTAAGGATAGTGTTCTGTAGTTGTTACAGTCTGCGGGGGATCGCTTTTTAACAGTGGAACAAATATGGTTTCCTTCCAATCTTCTGGTTATTCACCGGTCTCTCATATTTTGTTGCATAATTTGTTCATTACCTCTATACCGGTGGCTTTCATAGATTGTATGACTTCGGCAGTTATATTATAACGGGTTCCGTTTCCATTCCAAGTGCTGAAGTGAGTGCTTGTGGGGAGTCATCCTTATATAAGTCCAGGCAGTATTTCCTCCATACATCGGCGATTCCTTCAACATCATTTATTATTTGGACGTTCTCGTCTTGTATGGTTTGTGTACCGAGGTTTAAATTCTCTAGATAAATACCGCAACTTATCAAAAAGTTCTTGTAATTCGTTACGGTTAGCGTGTTGTTCCCGTTTTACGCAGATGTTCTCTAAATGCTTGTTTATATCCCGTTTACAAAAGTATTGAATTTCCCCATTGAGTTGTGGAAGTTCATCAATCGGTTTTCGTCGGAATTGTCTTGTAATTTGGTCTCTCTACGTTCTTCGATGAGATGATGAGTGTTGTCAGCTATCCAATGCTTCTTCTTCGGTGTTCTTGGAGCTCGACATTTTTCCACGGATTTTCTAATCCAAGATTTGATATTCCGCCATTTTTGATGTACGTCATCACCCAAGTTCGGCAATTCCTCTTCATTTAGAGTTTTGAGAAATTGATTAGAGTCGTGAATCTCCATTCTCTTCCTGATTGACGACTTTTTAGGTGTTCCCAGCTTCATTTTGAAATTAGCTCGTAGTAGTTTATGTACCAACCCATACTCTGAGCCTGGTAGCGCTTTGACATTTTTGAATGATGATATCCATTTGGTACTAATCATCATGAAATCAATCTGATTTTTATATTGTCCATCAGGATCCACGTAGTGAGGTTATTCTCCACTATGTGATGTTTTCCGGCCTGTATCAACCCTTGGACGTTCCATATTGCTAAATTAATATTATCCCTTACCTGTAGATTCCTTTCAGTCATACGTTTCGCCCGTGACGCCTGCCTGCTCACGTCCACGTACATGGAAGCCAATTTAACACTGGCCAACCTGGCCCGACCAAGCGCCGGCTGCCCACCGGATCGCCTGCCACATCGTCATTATATACACTTACTAAACACACCTTTAATGAATGAGCTCATAAATTCCCCGCTATTGGAAGTTCTGGAATAGAAGACCTGAACCAAGTCCGAAATCAAGATCCAGTGAGCTGTTACCCAAGGTACAAATGTTTACAATTTTAAATGCTTTTGATAATGACATTTTGTATGCCGAAATACGTATCAAGCAAAAATAAATACTTGGTGAAATTATCTATTATTATTATTATTATTAAAAACATCATTATTTCTTGAAATTACCATGGTGTGTTCTTGGGAAATAAATCAGGTGATTTCCCCTTGTCTGCCTAATCTCATGCCGTTGTTAGCGTAAAAAATATGTAATTCATCCACCTTTGGAGATCGTTCTGATCCCATGGACAAGAAGATGCTCAAGACACATGACAGCCTAGGCCCCGTACTTCGGGGTAGCCTGTCGCGAGCAAGGCCTCTTCAGCCAATTACGCGGAACCAATGGACCTCCTTCTCAGTCGTAACTACCGTTGAGGTCTTCATCCGTTACCCTGGACATAGGTAAAGCGATATACCCCGCTATGCTGGTTTAGGGTTTAGGAAAGGAAGGGTAAAATAGGACAATAGGATAGGACGTGATGCCCTCTTAAGGATAGGAGGTAAGAGAGAACCAAGACTCGCATGGGCAAGGTCGCTTCCCTGAAGTAGATCTGTTTTCTGCCGGGATTGCAGAAAAGTATCTACCCGCTACTCGCTACCCGATCATGGAATGGCAATCCAGTAAGGTGCGTCCATGATTGGTCTGCTCATGGTGACTAATATTGTGACAATGTATACTTGTAACGAACTGGTTACCGAACACTTTGGGTGTATATTGACTGTTGATGTACCCCAGTAAATGGCTTAGGACCGCCACGTTCACTCAAGCTAATGGTCTCGACGACTTATGGCAGGTAAAGCCTTGTAGTGGAAATAGTTTTCAACCTACAGGGCAAAGCATAGGGAAACGTATAGGTAGGGATGCTGGAAAAGCGGACGTAAGATTTTAAGTGGGAGAGAGGATTGGGACAGACGACAGAAAAAGGAGATGGTAGCGGAACTAACGGGAGATGAGGGAAACAAGACCGGTGAGGGTGTGGGACAAAGAATGGGTAAAGGAGGCAGATAAAAGTGAAATCTTGAACTGCATTAATTGGAAACTGACGGTTGAAGAAATTAGAAAGTTAATTGGAGAGCGATCTCCACGAATCATAAAAAGCCTGAACTTCTGTAGAACCGTATGGTTGAAGAAACAGTACATAGTCTCAAGTTTTAATTAAGGTGATGTACTTTTTAATAGTAGTTTTTTTATCTCACATTGTTAGTTTGGTTAACGTACCTGACCAAAATGTTGCATTTTGTTATAAGTTTTCTCTATGGCAAGTTTGCCGTATCTTAGTTATCATAAAAATGTATTATGAATAGGACGGATGGTTAGACAGTGACGGACTCACTAATCGGTTCGTAACTTGCATGAAGACTGGTACAGACGTTTACCTTTCAATCGCGACGTTTTGGGTTCGAACCCCTGAACCGTCTATCCTAACTCAGGTTTTTCGTGGTATTCCTGGGTCATACAGGTAAATGCTGGTACAGAATCATCCACGAAATTCCATTATCCAATTTTTCAGGTCTTTCCTATTCCTAAATTCCCATTACTGGCTTTTAGGGGTTTAGAGTTCCGGTGCGGAACCCCACTGTCCCCCAGAGCCAGTATATTTATACTGGCTCTGCTGTCCCCTATAGCGGCCCGCCCCCTTGTGGGGAATGAACTGACTACGATTTTCCCTTCCGTTTGCACAGCATTTTGCTTGTGCAGTCTTTAGTCATATGGCAAAACGGAACCCGAAATATCCCACTAACAAGTAAGTCTTTCCTATAAATTTGCATTCAGTTTTAAATAATGAACATGGCTGACGAGTTGTTGTTATGCGCAATTGCTGTTGCTATTGCAGCAAAAAGGAAAAAACTAAATAAGAAATTATAGCCCGCATTTTTTTTCTGTTTGTCGAAATATTCTTTCGCTTGTACTTTCCCTATACATGGATTTTCTCTATATACACTTATAAAATCTGTTAAAAAATCTCGCGAGATTAATCGAAAACATTTTTATATAATCATTGTACAATGAATTTGATTCCAAATCAGGGAGATAAAATAAACACCGTAATAGAACATTTTTAAAAAGACTAAATGCAAGCCGCACAGCCGCCCAGATATTGTGACTTAAAAATTCTTTCTTTAGACACTTTCTTAGATAACTTGTACGAGTCAAAAATAATCAAACGCCTAATATTAAAAAACCTTTGGTTTAGACTTAGATTATACGAAACTAAAAAACGCATTCGTAACTAATTTAATAATCAAAAGCAGAACAATACAAAGCTAAGAAGGTGTTTAATAAATACATAAAATAAATACATATATAAATACTGAAAATAAAAATATACACATACAGATAAGCAAATAAAATATAAATATGAAAAGTACCTATATGCACATATAGACCGTTTGTCTTTTGTTTTAGTGGAATAAACATGTATCCAATTTTTAAACACGTAAATAGTATACGAAGGATCATGTCGCTGTTTGTACGGCACAGGAGAAAATGTAATCCGAAGTGGTTCTAGTTTAATGAATTTACTGTATATGCATTGTATTGATTACCTTTATTGGAATGATGGTAAGTTATGTTCAGTTGTTATGTTTTCATAACTATTAAAAAATAAAAACCGACTATAGCACCCTTTGCTCTAGGTGGAGTGGAATTAATCACCTTCGATGTTTCATATTGTTTACAAATAATTGAATTAAGTTAATACGGTTCTTACTCTAGATTAAAAGCTCTAAAAACAGATATTATTCAGTATTTATTAATAAAATATAGTCATTAAAAAGTAGAGAAGCAAGCCTACTGAGTAAAAGCATCCATACTGAAACTTTTTCTTGACTTTAAATAAAATATTTAATTGTGTAGTGGGTTGTTGAAGAAGTTAGCTGTTGTAATTGTTAGTTCCGAATAATATAGATTTTAAAGAGCATTTAATTTGGAGTCAGTGGCGTATCATGCGTAGCGTTATATGAAAAGCTATTTTATACTATTTGAGGCGACGCAGTCACTTACAATATTGAATGTTATATGAACACTCAGTAGAACTTACAGATATGGTTACGTTATCTGAGCTATTTAAGCAAAAGTTTTGTATCGAAAAGAAGAAGAAAACTAATAGTTAGTTAGTTAGTAATTGGTTCATAGCGAGGAGGTTGGTTGTTATAATAATCCATACATCCCTTCTTCGGTAATAGAACTATACGTATCGGAAAAACTAAGAAAATTTAATGGAAGGAGTTTGGTGGCTAATTTTTTTACTAGCCCGCAACATCCCATTGTTGGGCAAGGGCTTCCCCCATAAGGGGAGTTGTTGATCTGTTGGTGGCTAATAATCTCTCAATATTCATTTGTCTGGTTTACCAAAATCACAAATACACCTGATCTTGAACAGACTGCCAGGTGGAGAGAACTTTAGACCTTCATAACGTAGAGCAGTAGATTACGCCTTTCTCTAAATTTTGCATCCAGAAAAATTGCACTCTATCCAATATGTAACAGTTTTAATACACTTGTGCACCTGGGGTTAGGCCACATTTTAACGCGTATAACTAAAACTGAATCATATCCCAAGGTACTACAGATATACCCATTGATCAACAGAAAAACCCCCCTTCGGCGTGAATGTATCCTGCTACTCTAAAAAAACCCTGCTTAGGCCAGTTATCACCTATGCCTGTCCGGTATGGAGTACCATTTCAGCTACCAACTTCAAGAAAATGCAAGCTTTTCGAAACAAAATTTTTTGCTCGGCCATAAACGCTCCGTGGTACATGTGTAATGAACAAATTCATTACGAATTAGCAAAGGACAGACTCGACCAGTTCGTACTCAGGTTTATTAAAAATTTCTTCGACAACATACAAGGCAGCAACATAGAGACTCTCCAACAACTAGGTCAAAAAAATATCCACACCCGATTAAAAAGACTCTTACCTCAAGCCATCATCAATACAGGTCTTGACCAGTGATTTTATCAATGTGAACTTTTGTTAGAGGATACAATCCTCCAGTGCTATTTCTGGCGAAGACAAATATTATTATTAATATTACTGTTACTAACTCAACCATTTATAATATTGTAAAATGTTGATCCGGTTAACTACAATAAAAAAAAGGAAAAAGGATATCTCTTTTACCAAGTCTTTTCTCTCGTATTGTTAAATAACATTGGCAAGACACCTGACTGTCGTTTGTGGGCGATCTTGGTACCGCAACCTACCGCAGAGCTGCTCAGAGTAACATGATCTACCAATGTGCATGTAAGAGTGAAGTTGTAGTGAATAATAATCTAAGATAGTAATTCGTATATCCACATTTTATAAAGAAACCAAAGCTTTGTTGTCTCTACCTGAAGTATTTAATGGTTTGCTACTTAATAATTTACTACATTTGGTTTAGTTATTTTGGCTTCAAGCCAATATATGACAATCAGAGGAGTATACTGTTATTAATCTGACTTAGGGTCATCGTTTGGGAAAGGACTTTGAGTTTGGTTGATTATAAAATACATTGCTGATAATATATTGCCATAAGCACTGCCTTTCACTGTTTCTCTCTCTGACTTTTGAGGTTTATCAAAAAATAGATAGCTCGTAGATGGCATTGCAATTCTTTCTTTTTCTCCCCCTTTCTCTATCTATTAAAGTTAATATAAGGAGCACTTGAGAGTTCTTAGTAAAATCTAGGATTCGGTTATTTGCTATGTTAGATTAGTGCATATGAACCGAAAGGTGAAACAACATTTAATGCAAGGATGAAAAATATCTGGCTGTCACATGGACAAACAAGCATATGCAAGTAGAAAGCAATGTAAAAAAATAAAAAGCAAAAGTAAGATTCATAATAGCTTACGGCGCTGAAACCCGCGCGGAAACCGCTAAACCAAGCACCTTTTGAGATCAACTGAAATGAGATCCCTAAGGACAATTTTTGATAAAATAAGATTAGATCATGTACGTAATGTAGATGTGAGACAATAATAGACAATTATTAATATAGTAATTTTACAAAATATCAGAAATGGGAATGAATTGGCTACGTCGGAAGAGCTGCTAACATCAGGTTAATCAGAAGCGGGGTTTAAAACCAGCTGGAAAACATAATCCGGAGAGGTAGAGAGAGAGCTGAATTCCATCATCAAGATAAGCACCTTAGCATACGTGACGAATTACAAGCTGCAAAGGCTAAATAAAGACGAAGAGGTTGGTATAGCTAATTGAAATGAGTGTTTGGCTTCCTTTCTAGATCGACATTGAGTCCTTACGAGTATCCCAGTTTCTGAACACCGTTCACCTGACCAAATGTCTAATTTCCAAACAGTAGTTTAGAGAGTGGTATTCAAACGGAGGTACGCGTACCCTCGGGATACGCCTAGACAAATATTATACGTATTTCATAGATGATCAGAGCTACATGAAACCATTTCGTTCCACAGCGAACTTGTGTTGTTCTCTGATTCCAGCTTTCTTTATCGAGTAACAAAATAATAGTGACCCATGGTAAAACTGTGAGATGTTAAGTGTTTGAGTTTTTCTTGATAATTTTAACTCCTCTAGCAGTTAAACTTGAATTAATACGGGTGGAAGTAAAAACTTTTTTAAATTTTTGAAAATTTCCAAAATTTTGAAAATTCGTAATTTAGGCCCCTTATAATTTTTCAAAAAACTTTTTATATCACCTCATTTTACCCTTCATATACTATTCAGAAAATAAAAATCATTTGAATCGATTCATCCGTTTTCGAGTAATTGGGCTTTAAACTCAAAATTTTCAAAAAATCATAGCGCCCTTCATTTTAAAGCTAGCGAGTTCGGCAAAAAATTATCAGATTTGTCTTATGACCCTCTATCGTTATCCGCGATAAAAGTTTCAAAATTGTAATCACGAAAAAAGTGATACCAAAAAAACATGCGTAACTTCCGCTTCCGGTTTCGGATTTTTTTTGAAAAGCTTATTTTTTCGATGAATTTTCGATACACCCCCGCATTCCAAAGCGCATCAAAATCGGAGCAATACTTTCGGCTGTAGGAGCGTCACATACGTACATACGTACGTACGTACGTACATACCCACCCACAGACAGACATTTTTTAAAAACCACTTTTTTGGGTTCCTAGAGACCCAAAACGGATATTTCCGTTAAAATCTCGATTTCGAAAATTTTCATGATTTCAATACTTACCCTATACCTATAAGGTATGGGAAAGTAAAAATAACATTAATTTTCGTTTCAAGAGCTGTTGGAATCAGAGGTGGCCCTTACGCGAAAGGTGCCTCCTCATTTTCGAATTAAACCTGAATGCGCCTCTGGTTACGGGGAGATGTGTAGAGTTTTAAACAGAAAATTGTAATCAATACGATATGATAATACGGCAAACTTTGTCTTTATCTAAAATATTTAATTGAGTTACCAATTAATGTTTTATATAACTGTACGTGTTCAACGATCACAGTATCAATTTTAAAGTAGTGTCTATGGAACCAGTGGCGTAACGCAGTACAACAGTATTTCATTATTTGTTTTGAGAAATTTTCAATTCTGTTGATTAATCAGATAATTTAAATTTTTTAAATCATTGTAACTATGTATTATTTTCATTGTAATTATTGGCCGAATAATGGATTTTATTTATGTAGCTAAAATATATTGGGCAAACATTTTCTACTGAAAAACGTGTATGAAAAGGATTAAGTAATTATTAATTAGATTCTTTTATAGTTGCTGAATATTAGTATTAATAAAGTTATTTAAGTTATGGAGGCTCAAATGGTAGCCGGATAGAATGATACAGATGAGGTAAGATATTCTTAAGCCTGGAATTTCTTTTAAGGAAACCTAATTTATTCATAATGCCAACGCCACTGATTACAAGATAATCAATTATTATAAGTTTGTGTGATACCAATGGCCACACAACGTTCAGAAACTTGTGTTTCTCGTCGTAAAATATTTACGGTAGGCAGGCCAGTGTAAGTAGTATCTATTTTTCAGGAGTTTAATCACGTAATAGTTTTTAGCTGGACGTTAAATATAAGTCATAGATAATTTATTTTGCTAATTTCATTATGCGTTTTCATTTCCTCAGGACAGCAATGCTTAGATTTGTCGGAAAAATTGTATTACCAGTAATAATTCAAACACACCTTCAGTGGTGTTACTACCAGTGCGGGATGTGCGACCTCACAAATAAAAGAAATGACAAAAAACTAATAGAATTTTGAACAAAAGTAGAATACAAGATTAAGGTTCTTTAAATTTAAAAATTCACTCGAGCTTTGGGCAATTACCTCATTTGATATTTTAGAAATACATTACTAGAGAAGAAGGAAATTTAAGAACTGAAGTCAAATTTAATAATATTCAGTCGAAGCCATATATCATGAAGGAACGATATGAAAAATATTCAGAAGATAATTCTCCCCTTTAGCATTGCTGTCAATTAAAAGCAGTTATACAAAAAAAATCAATTTAGAAAATATCGCACGTAAAAAAGTTTATTAGTTAATAATAAATGCTTTTTAACCACTTAAACATAACTTATTTGTAAAGCAAAGGCAATTTATGTAACTTAATTAATTGTACAATCAATTTGTAATCAGATTTATCAATTAATGTTTTTCAGGTTTTCACATTAAATATTATTATGTGTTACGCTGTATGTCTATGTGAGTTACTGAAAACGGTGGGTTGGAACTCAGTTAGGAGCTTGTACACAGCCCTAATTTCCGTTGTTATGCCCCTGCACACCTTAAGCACAGAAGTTGAACATCTTAAGTCTTAATTTTAACATTCAGATTAAACGATTCGTACAACACGTCGGCTACCAATATCAATCCGGATTTCATTTCTTCATAACGTTCGTTGAAAACATACGTTCATAGCCTATACTTACATTTTATCGAGGCTTACTTATATTTTTAATATAAAGCAGATTAATTTTATAACATATTTTTAATTTGATTTCGAATGTTGCTATTAAGAGGTGAAGAAATCCGCTAGTAGAGGATACTTTACAATATATTTATGTTACAACATAACAAATCTAATGGTTCCGTGAAGGAAACTCAAAACTAAAATCTCCTGCGCATCAAAGTCACTTAACTATCAATACCAATATTAGGCATGGTTGGTGGGAACAGTATATTATATTCTTCTTGCCAACTCCAACTTCAATTGGTGATCAGTCAGAATGGGGTCTTTAAGTATAAGAGAACCCAAAAGACAGCCCATAAGCTACTTCAGGAAGCAATTTATTGCTTTAAAAATTTTGGGTTTATCGTTTAGCGGCAATGAGAGTGTTGCCTATAAATTGTACGCATTTTTCATAATTTTTACGACATGGTGTTGGACGGCTGGGAGTTGTTTAAACACGATTTTGAAACATCTTCGGGTATTGTAATGTACCAATCAATGTCAATTGTCAGTAAGTTAACTGTGGATATTTACATTGCATTGCTGAAATTTAAAAACCTAATTTTGTGCTGTAACTTGTCGGCACTTAACAAAAAATTGTAAAGCTTAGGAACTGCAAAGTTTATTGTAATTTGTTATCTTCTATTGGCAGCTTTTCGTAGTTATTATCATTAGTACAATATTGTAAAAATAATTGCATTTATTATAAAAATTTAACAAATTTGTATTACAGCCATGATCAAAACAGTAACAGTGCTGAAAAACCGAGTTCAGTTTGGAGAGGTACTAGAAAAACTGCAACAGAAATTTCTGGTGATTTCTTCAAAGTCGGAACTTTGTAAAATCTTCGAATTACGAACATTTAATCTTAGCTTTCATTTTCTAACTAAATTATCAGAAATTGAATCATAATCCTGTTCTATCCCTTAACCAAAGGCTTTGAAAAAAGGTGCAAACAAATCAATTCCAAAATTGTATTTTGCTCAAATAATAAAATTCGAAATTTATTGGGAAATCCTAAAGACAAACCGAAACCTTCTGGAAAGTCGGGGATTTACGAAATTGACTTTTCCCTGTAATAGAAAATATATTGGGCAAACTAAACCTAATATTGAGATTAGGTTTAAAAAACATGTAGCTCATTTCAGAAATTATAGGTTTGATAAATTAAGTGCTGTCCAACATATTTACGGGATGGGACACGATATAAAAGTAGAAAATCTAAAATTGTTAAAGAAGTGTCTTCAACAAAAGAATTGAATTGCTATGAGAATATTCATATTTTCAAAAATAACGCGAACTTTTCAAATTCAGAAAATGGGGCAATTCTAGATTATTAGCACTGGACTTCAATTTTTGACTTGGTGTAAGACAGAGGCATTCCTCAACCAGGTTACTTTAGTTAGTTCAAGTTCTTATTGAACATGGCAGCTTAGTTGCCGAAATATGTATTTAGGTGTTCTAAATATTGTGGTGCTAAGGAGATTTTCAAAGTTTATCTATAAGGAGAATTTTGTGCTTGTTAATTCAAAAGTGAATTCTACGTTAACTGTTTGTAACAATTGGACAAACATATGCCTGAAACAGATTAGGTGTAGTCATCATCATCATCATCTGACGTGGAGCTGACTCGAAGGTTACTTCTGGATTACGCCAGGCCTACCCCATGCCAGTAGGTGAGTAGCAATTTAATGAATAGGGTGGGATCGGGTGGAGCATTGCAGAACGTTAGCATGTCTGCAATGCATACCGCAAGACACCGCTGCTGCAACATCAGGTAGTTAGTAAGCTATGTATCAATGGGGTTTTTGAGTACGTAACCGAGACCATTATGCGATTATGCCTTTGAGCCTAATAACTATGGTATCAAAGTATCACATTGTTCTTATTTCACATTTATCTATTATTCTAAGGTTACAGATTGGACCTATCTTAGTTTCCTAATAACTAATAAACTACTTAATATTTACTCCCAAACTTATTTAAACTGTCCGTTATGCGATTATGCCTTTGAACCTAATAGCTTTGGTATCAAGTTTTACATTGTTCGTATTTCTTATCTATCTATTGTTTTAAGGTAACAGATTGCTCCGATCTTAGTTTCCTAATGACTACTTAACTGCTTAATATTTACCGCACTGATTACAACTGTTTTGCCACTTAGTCGGAAGTTCGATTCTGGATTGTACTTCCTGCTTTTTCCTAACCTTCCCCTCTGCATTTGACAGCTAGATCTCCATCGTCTTGTTTCCTATTGGTACATGTTTCGTTTCTTCTCCTTTGTTTTCCCCTTCCTCACTTTCTTTCTTCTTCTTCTTCTCCATTAGCCTGTTCTTCTGCAGTCGATTCTTGATCGAATTCTTCCATTCGTGCGTAGATTCTTCTTCCTCTCTTCGGATATCCTCTTTTCTTCCTCCCATGTCTGTTTAGGAATGCCGGTGTTTTGGATGTCCCTCTTCAATGAAGTAATTACACGGGTAGCATGGTCTTCCGATCTTCTTTTCTTCTGTTTGCATGGCATACGCTTGCTGTAGAGGATGGTTGGCAGGTCTTCTTAGGATATGTGCCCAGTATTTGATTCATTTATTACCAGTTCCACTTGACCACCACCCGCAATGTTTGACCTAAAATACCCCTAAAAACCCTACTTACAGGCAACTGCGAAAAAAAAATTTTTTTCCTCATCACAATAATACTAAACGCGACTATTTCGCGACCTCAATCTGTTTGCATAAGTACGGAGCATTGACGGCAGGTGTTAACATCCCCGAAGGGGGCGCGGGAGACGCCGGCTAAGTTTTCATGCCGATTTTTAGGTTTTTTTTCGACGTTTTGGCGTCCTCCGCGCCCCCTTCGGGGATGTTAGAACCGCCTTTGCCGGCCGTCGATGCGACGTACTTATTCGAGCAGAATGAGCTCGCGACCGACCCGCTGCGATGACGAGGACACGTGCCGGACGTCGATTCCTGTTTCGACTTTGGACGCCCCTGGCGGTCGAACGGTAGGAGCTATGTGAAAGTGCAATAAGGAAAAGTTGTAGTCCTCAACAAGGCCAACAACATATCGCAAATCGCAAAATTTTCCGGGTGCCTTCTTTCTTTCCATAAACTTGTTACCTATCTTCAATCATATGTCATTTTTTTGTGGTCGAATATTTTTTTATGAAACGCAAAGATCAGACGCAGAATTGAAATACCTTTCAAATGAGGTGTTACTCGACCACACTGCCATTTAATCAATAATTCAAGATGGCGCCTAGCCGCCACTTTGAAAGTTTTAAAATTTAGATATGGGCTGAAAAGTAGCCTCCCATTAAAGCACACAAAATTTTGTGAAGAAATATCAAGTCGTTCAAAAGTTAGTATGGGGGGAGGACATTTTACGATCGCACTGTAGACATTGCAGATTTCCTGGAAAGCGTTATTTAAAATTTATAGTTGGGAAAAGCTAAACTTTAAAATTCATTGTAGTTGATTGATATACTTTGTATTATCGCTATATAATAGATGACACTGTTGATCTGGCAAATAAATGTTGTATAACGAAATAGAATTATAGTAATTTATCCTTAACATGATTGTGGATTTTGTAAAATAGGTACCTGTCGAAATGATGTATGAATTAATTCGTTTGCCCGAGCCCAATGATGATATTATTAGGTAGAAAAGTAATTTGTTGTCAGGTAACGTTCATTCGATAAAAATGTATTTGATGAACATCTGAGACCGCAAGACCGAAATCAAACCAAGGTTGGTAGACCTAAAAACAAATTAATTCAAAAATGGGAAATCTACATGGCAGCTGTTGTATTTTATTACAAACATAACAATGATTGTAAGCAGGGACTTAGCGAACGGTTTAGATTCAAATTGTGCTCAGTTTTTTGGAGATCGCTAACAGATTTTTAAGACTCTGGTATTAGGAGGTTAATAAATGACTATACGTAAAAGTTGATTCTTTCGAAATCGTTTGTACAACATGGAGAGGGAATCATCATGACTCATAAGCTAATCTTCCCAATTCGATCCATTAGGCTCTAGCAACCCCAACATAAAAATTTTAAATGGTAACACCCACTTTGTGATAGTATCAAACATTGTATTAGCTAGTTACTGTGGTACACGTATGTTTCTTCATGTGCTACAAAAAGATATAAATATGTAAATTATATATAATTAAATATCGACAGGCGTACAATAGTTTGGTGTTTGTCCATGTACGATAAAAAGCGGCGGAAGATAGTGATTACTTCATCTATTTTATTCCAGACACAGCTATAATTGTGGTACTTAATTTAGCCACAGTGAGACTTTTAGAAGATCATTAGTCATTTTTAACGTAGTTTAAGGTCAAAGCCGTATTATTTACTCTTGAAAATACCCAGGACAGACAAGAACTGGGATCAAAACAGTAATGTTAAATGCTGATATGACTACAAGAGGGTTTTTGAAATTTAATTTTACACAGGTAAAAATACGTTTTATGGCGTACATTCAAAGCTTCCAAAAACAGATATTATTCAGGATTCAGTAATATACTATAGTCGTTAAAAACAGAGAAGCAAGGTTACTGTGGTATAGAACAAAAATTATAACCTTAAATTTGTGCCCCTAAGTTAGAGGCATCAATTATTGTAACCTTTTCTTGACTTTAACTAGAATATTTAATTGGGTAGTGGGTTCTTAAAGAAGTTATCTGTTGTAATTGAGAGTTCCGAATAATATCAATTTTAAAGAGAATTTAATATGCAGTCAGTGGCGTATCATGCGTAGCGATATATGAAAAGCTATTGTATACTATTTGAGGCGACGCAGTCACTTACAATATTGAATGTTATATGAAAACTCAGTAAAACTTACGGATATGGTTACGATATTTGAGCTATTTAACCAAAAGTTTTGTGTCGAAAAGAAGAAGAAAACTGATATTTAGCTAGTAGTTCGTTCACAGCGAGGAGGTTGGTCGTTATAATAATCAATACAGCCCTTCTTCGGCAATAGAAGTATATACTGCTATGTATACCCCCTACCTTACTTAATACGTCCAGCAAACAAAGAAAGAAATTACTTAGAATAACGTATTAAAATTAATGAAGGTAATTCACATCCAATACCACGGCTATATGAGACTCTCAGGGTAAATGCTGTATTAGGAACTCACTACAACTCTGTTTAATTTAGAAAAAGTGATAAATGTTAAATAATTTCCATAAATGAAGTCTGAATTTACAATCCATTACATGAACGCTCTCTAGTTTTACAAATTTAAAAATTGCAAATTAAAGAAATAATAAACACAACTGAATCTTCTCGATTATAGTCAAATCTTAAATGTAAAGTATCACCAACCTTGTTCGACGCCACAAAAACTAATCACCAACCTCTTTCTTCAGTAAATCTTTCCAAACTGCTCCAAAACACTTCTACCAGCTGTCCAGAGCTTTATCACCCTCCACCTCGGCGCTCAAATAACTTCTCCAACTTCTCCTGGATGTAAATTGTAGTAAAACTTTCACAAGAAATTATTCTTGTTCAAGTACCAAATCAAAGAAATATCCACCACTCATTAAAAAACTTTATTCTCCAGCTTATAAAAACCTTTACAATCTTCTATGTAGAAAAAAAAAACTCGTTCAACAGCTATTCTATAATACCATAACATTAATACGACGTTAATTTTAACTTTTATACGACATACTTAAATGCACACCTTTTCCTTTTTTCACATTTTTATCGTAACTAATCAATAAATTTTCATTTTTCCCTATTACCAATAACGATCAACATTTTAAAACACAACCTCCTATCTATAAATAAATTACACAATACCTAACAACCTCGGACATCGCATGCGATGGATAAGAATTAATAATAATTCCTTTCTACTCCAAAGAAAATAAATAAATGATCTAAATATATGTTTTAGAATAGATTTAAGCCGAAAAAGAAACAGATTATAGAAAGCTCCAAATCCCATCACACATCACCTCTGGTTTATTATCATCAGTATAAGATTTATTGAACAAAAATAAAATATTGAAACACCTTCACACCTTAATACGATATCACAACAATATATATAGGAAAAATTAGCAAAATTTAATGAAAGAAGTTTCGTGGCTAATAATCTCACCATATTCATTTGTCTGGTTTACCAAGGTCACAATGTTATGTGATTTTTAAATTTGCCGCTTCGTAGAAATTAGTATCGCTGTTTTAATGGAATTCTTATTTTGGGTTACTATTTTCGCTATTTTGTTTTGACTTGAAAATTTAGTTAACGTTATTTTAATTAAAAGGCTTATTTTGGGTTACCATTTCGGTATTTTGTTTTGTCTTTCGAAGTTCGAGAAATGCGTCAATGGTTCCTTTGTGTGAAAACTGCAAGCTCTTGTTTTTCTCTCGCGTTTGACCCCTAACTGTTCCGAGAATTCACGTGCCATGAGATTCCTTCTAGAATATTCCAGAAGATTTCGTCATGTTGTGCAATCTTCTGAGGGGGATGCTGATTCCCGTTGCATTTCGAGTGCAGTTCATTTTCGATCCTTGTGAACTCCGGTCGCCCGTACGGGCGACCGTAATTACGTCAAGTGCCGCAGGAGTCGGCTAGCGGACCCGAATGTAGACGCACGTAGGTTGTGGGTAGCAAATTATTCGTGACATTTTTGGTGCCGTATCGTTTTCGTTCTTGTGAACCAGAATTACGACCGTAGTGTCGGATCTAAACCAGTCACGATAGACAATTGCAAAAGTTAGGGAACCCTGAGTGTTCTCTTCTCGTTCCAAACGGATATAAAGGCCCATCTACCAGCAATCTCCCGGCGAAGGCCGCCGCTGTGCCGTTCTCGACGCCTGAAGTTCCGCCTAGCTGACCGATCCTCTTACTTCCCCCTGACAGCTACAACCCTTCGAAGCCTACCTGGGTAATTCTACAACGTGCAAGGTAAAAGCAACTTTGTACCTCGCTTGTATGTTATCAGTGCAAAAGAACTCAGTGCATTTTCTTGGTGCGACAAAGACTTCGGTGTCCGACCTACATTTCATGCTTGCAATTTAAGGCTAAGCAACATTAAGTTGCATAATCCATATTTATACCACTCCACTTGATTATTTTAATATTAATGTCAAAATGTATTTGTGCATGTTTTTATGTGAGCTCTACGGATACTGGTAAACGCAGTTGAATGCCTAAATGTCGTAAGCCAGTCCCGGAGAGAAAATCATTCAGGGCGCTCCGAAAATTCTGTCTATTAACTTCAACCTATACTGTGGATCGAATCTGGTCCTAATTTACTCATTTTGTTGTATCCGGACCTTCAGTCCAAAAACTTGTCTCTATTACTTAATATATGCTTATAATTTTTATCGCGACTTATTATTGTACACCCTGTATGTAAAGAGAGACCCAGGAAGGTAAGAATAGAACATCCCGTAAGATAGCAGGCTTTCGCCCTCTTCCCGAAGGCTCTGTATCATTGACACAGGAAGAGGTGGCGCCCATACTTTCTTCGACGTACCCTGTATAAGACTTCGACCTTTTACTTTCCCTCTTATGAGCAAACTCTTGAGAACCACCCCTCCTTCGACTGAGCTACTGAGTGCAACTGCCGTTTTGCTGCGCTAAAACGAGGAACGTCTGCAGGTTTGTATTAAGATTTCTTATTCCGACGCACCCTGTAGAAAAGCTTCGTTTGACCCGTAACAACAAATACACCTGATCTTGAACAGACTGCCGGGCGGAGAGAACCGTAGACCTTTATAACGTAGAGCAGTAGATTACGCCTATCTCTAAATTTTGCATTGAAAAAAAATGCACTCAATCCAATATGTAACAGTTTTAATAAACTTGGGTACCAGGGGTTCGGCCACATTTTAGCGCGTGTAACTAAAACTGAATCATTAAATCTTGTAAATTAGAAGACCACATTATGTTTATTATAAATGGCGCTTAACTTGATTATAACGTTTAATATTTCAGATAAGGATATCCGTTCTGAAATATTTAGGAAGATAAAATTGTAGTTTTAAAGATATCCATTTTACCAAGTCCTTTCTCTTGTATTGTTAAATAACCTAGGCAAGACACTCTACTGTCGTTTGTTAACGGTCTTGGTACCGCAACCTACAGCAGAGCCGCTCAGTGTAACATCATCTACCAATGTGAAGGTAAGAATGGAGTTGTAGTGAACTTTGTTGTCTCTACCTTAAGTATTTAAATGGTTTGCTAGTTAATAATTTACCACTGTACTTACCGATCCCGATCAGTATCAATGCAATATCATAATTTATGAACTATATACATTTGGACGTGTGAACTTTATTTGGTTCAGTTATGCTGTCTTTAAGTCAATATTTATTAAATACCCTAGGAGGAAAACAATTACTGCCAGTCTTTCAGGATGACATTTTTGCCTTCACCGAACGTACAGAAGAAAATTTAAGACGTGCTAAGTATATCTCTATCTTCTCGTACACATAAACTGCCGGGGAGACCTTTCTTCAATACATGAGAATCTCGGAACTAGTCTGGGAGAGTTGAAATACGTCACATAACCCAGAGGAATTCAGCAAACTGGAATTCTGATTAGAATTGATCCCGGAAGTCCTTTTCATGGTTCAGCTCTAGGAATTTTCTTCGATACGGATACTAGTATAAGAGAGCATACACACACTATGAAATACACAAGAGCAGTGACAATCAGAGTGGTATACTGCGATGAATCTGACTTAGGGTCTTCGTTTGGGGAAGGACTTTGAATTTGGTTGATTATGAAATACAGTGCTAATAATATATTACCATAAGTACTGTCTTTCACTGTTTCTCTCTGCTCATTGAGGCTTACCGAAGTGAATTCTAAGAAAATGGGGAGCTCATATGTGGTATTGCAGTTATTTCTTTTTCTCGTTCTTTTTTTGATTGGTAATGTTAATGTAAGGAGCACGGAAACTTGATTGGGAGTTCTTAGTAAAATCTGGGATTCGGCTATTTTATATGCTAGATTAGTGCATATGAACTAAAAGGTGAAACATCATGTGTGTAATGCAAAATGCAAACATATCTGGCGGTTACGTGGAAAAATAAGCATATAAGTAAAAATCAATGTAAAAATATAAAAACCAATAGTAAGGTTCATAATAACCTATGGCTTCGAAATGCGTGCGGAAACCGCTAAACCAAGCAACTTTTGAGATCAGCCGAAATGAGATACCCGAGGACAATCTTTGAAAAAATTAGATTAGACCACGTACGTAATGAAGATGTGAGACACCAATGAATCATTATTAATATAGTAACTTTACTGAATATCAGAAAAGGTAATGGATTAACCACGTTGGAAGAGCTGAAAACACCAGGTTAATCAGAAGCGGGGTTTAAAACCAGCTGGAAAACATAATCCGAAGGGATAGAAAGAGAGTTGAATCTCATCAGCAAGATAAGCACAGTAGCAAATGTGAAAAATCACAAGATATAAAGCCCAAATAAATACGAAGGGGGTTAGGATAGCTAATTGAAATGCGTGTCTGTTGTGTCGGTAAGAGAACCTAGTGTCACTGTCTAATTGTGGCTTCCTTTCTAGATTGACATCGAGTTCAGTTTCTAAACACCATTCGCCTGACAAAATGTCTAACGTCCAAACAGTAGTTTAGACAGTGGTATTCAAACGGAGGTACGCGTTCCCCCCGGGGTACAGCAAGACATCTGAAGGGGTACGTAAACTTTTATCGTATTTCATGCATGATAAGAGCTACAGGAAACCATTTCTTTCCAGAGCGAATTTATATTGTTTTCTATTTCTACCGTTCTTTACCAAGTAACAAAATAATGGGCACTCATTGTATAGCCTTCACTAATTTGCAATTGTTTTACAACCATTGGACAAAGAAATTTTCGCAATATTTTTAAATTCTCTACTTTACTCTACTCAACAATGAAATCTTGCAGCTGTGTCCGTTATAGTACCGACATTACTGTCGTCCTATAATTACGAGTGCCATTTGAACTGCACCTACAACTTTGGGGGTACAAAGATGAATGGAAAAGTGTCTGTAGGAGTACGGGGGGAAAAGTTGAATACCACTGGCTTAGAAGACCCTAGATCGTTTGATAAATTCTTGTTGGTGTTCGGTTGACTTCTAGCCTCTAATAGTCTCCGAGTTTGTGAATTCTGAGTCCTTTTCATGTCCAAATGTTCCGCCCCATACCAGTATCTGAAAAAAATCTGATTGTTTAGTATTTAAATGCCATATTGATGTTGACAGTGTATATAGCTCTATTATTTGAACGATATTTTAATTGGATAATTATGATAAGAACTGATAAAAGCTCCTAAAGGTATATGGGACCGTTTTAGAGATGTACAAATATGCTGCACCTCGTTCAAAGGGAACAGTCTATGAGCGACGGAATATCTCAAATTATAAAGTTGAACTCCGTAGCTTCCAATGCTTATTTAACATTATTCTAAATTGAAATTACAAACGACAGAGATATATTCAACCGCTATACAAACCAGAATATAATCTTCCTTTTTCATCGAACTTTGAATGTTTCCACGAGTTACTGCAAATTTATGATTGTTTATCAAACTGTGTTTTGTTCGTTATTTTTCAACTACTATTTACAGAATTATTATACAGATAAAGCTATTTTATCATTGTGCATTTCGCGTCAATTTTTGTTTGACTACAACTGGAATCACTGCGCAAGGTGCGCATTGTTTTGAGTAAAAAAATGCTCATATAGTCAACAGCGAGCGCTATAAAGCGATGGTGGTCACTTCAGTTAGAAGAATTTGGACTAGAGGATATGTTATTGCAACAGGACGGTGCGACGGCGTACGCTTGCAGAGAGACAATGGTCATTTTCAGTAATATGCTTCTGGAGCGTTTAATTTCTAGAATTTCTGATTTAATATTGGCCAGATCACCAGATCTCACCGCTATTAAATTTTTAAGGGGCTACCTTAAAGAAACGTCAATAACCACCAGACCCTGCAGTAGTACAACATCCGTCGAGAAATAGAAGAGATAATGGCAGATGTCTTGACTTCAATTATGGAAAATGCCTTAAAAAGCGGTGGCCATTTGACCGAATTCATCTTTTATTGATATTAATATATAAGATATAAATAATTGTTCACACCAAACTTGTTTGTTTTTGTTTCATTGTATTATAAATGGCGGCCACGTAATAGTAGGTACTTCGTTATGACCTTCCCGCTATACAATTGAGATTTGTTTATCAGGTTGCTAGCTACGCCACTGTGCTTCACACGCATAAAGTTGCTGTCGTGGACCGCAAAAATTCATGGAAAATCAGTCAGCAACCGAAGTACTTTTATCTGAAATTAACATACAAATATGCACATACAAAATGCGTTAATGATATTATTAACAGGGTTATGCGTAAGAAAACAATAACATTATCCAGTTAAATTGACTGAGTTACCAGTGTTTGCAGGGCGGCATATGCGAAGCTATGGGTTTTTATTATCAAATATCCTTACCAGATAAGTTGATCGTCAATGATTTTCTGCTTGTTACCAGTAATTCTTCTATCATGGGAAAAACGGCTGGCAGTTTATAATTATTTATTGAATAGGGAATATTATGCAGCCAAAAACATCAAAATTTTGGTTTAAAAAATGAAAATGCACTTCATAAATCTTCAAAATTAAATATATTTCGACTTTACATTAGTCTTCTTCAGTAA
>JABXWE010023674.1:0-35895 GCA_014611495.1 Limonius californicus | reverse complement strand
ATGCAACATGCACCCTAAACTTAACTAACCAAATGCGGTTGCCCCAGTCGGGATTCGATCGCCCCAACGGAGCAACTGCATTTAGTGTGACCTCGAGTGGCCAATGCGTTCTCGCACTCGACCACCGCGGTCCCTTCGGAGAATGGACCTATTCGATTCCTTCTTGTTTTTTGGAATTCCGAGAGGTATCCCAATGAAATTATTACATACCGAAAATTTTATGCTTTGGTTAAGAATTTAGTCAGCAATTTTCGAGAAACTGGAAGTGTTGGAAAGAAAGAAGGGTCTGGCAGGCCAAAGAGGATAGTATATATACAAAGAATTTTTTAAAAAGTCAATTGCAGTAGCCTGGGGATTGTCCCGTCTATATTAAGCTTTAGAATCTGACAATATGAAAATTGTAACAGAAAGAAAGAAATCTTGACGAAAAACCTGTCATTTACTTACCTTAATAAATTACAAATCAGTTGCAACTAAATACTTGTTCATTTTCACATTTTGTTGGGCCAAAATTTTTAACTATTGAAATGTCATTCAAAGCTCATTACAGCTGACTGCAGACGGAATAGCTTTTTTTTCTAGGCTTGCTGCAATTGACTTTTTAAAAAATCACTTTGTATATATATACAGGGTGTCTCAGAAAAATGGGCCAGCGTTAGTCATAGATTCTTTAGGTTAAAATAAACCGATTAAACCTGATATACCTTAGGCCGAAAGTCCTTCCTTAAGAAGTTATACGGCCTTAAAGTTCAATTTTTTATTTGTTCTTTTTATTGTAATTTCCACAAATCTAAAGATATTTCTTTCAAATTTGGTACACCTACTTACCATTATGTAGTAAAGTGGCAGCAACATTTTCATAAACCAGACTTAACTTTAAGAGGCACTTAACCTACCACTCAAATCTTATATTAGCTCTAACTTTGTTATTAGTAGAAAATTCTGCAGTTTTCTTTTATTTTATGAACGAGAATTAAAAAGTACATAAATAAGGTATTCTTAGTACAAACGCGTAAAGGCAACCGTTTGCCTTAAAATGCTTGTGCAAGGTTTGAGTTGCCGTTAGAACGTGCAATTATCAGGTAGCCATGATCACAAAAACAATGGGTAGTGCTTGTTACAACAGAAAAAAAAAACAATGCCAAGTCAATTAAATGCTTTGGTGTCATAGAAATTTTATTTTAAATTTTTGTTTTGTGTTTACAAAAATGCCGCAACTTAACGAATTCTCCAATGCTGAAATGAGAGATACGGTTTGCGTTTACGCTCAAAAATTAAAATTTCTATTACAGCAAAGTATTTAATTGACTTAGCATTGTTTTTTTTTTCTGCAGTAACAAGCACTACCCATTGTTTTTGTGATCATGGCTGCCTGATAATTGCACGTCCTAACGGCAACCCAAAACTTGCACAAGCATATTAAGGCAAACGGTTACCTTTACGCGTTTGAACTAAGAATACCTTATTTATGTACTTTTTAATTCTCTTTCAGAAAATAAAAGAAAACTGCAAAATTTTCCACTAATAACAAAGTTAGAGCTAATATAAAATTTGAGTGGTAGGTTAAGTGCCTCTTATAGTCAAATCTGGTTTATGAAAATGGTTCTGTCACAGTACTACCTAATGATAAGTATGTGTACCAAATTTGAATGAAATATCTGTAGATTTGTGAAAATTACAATAAAAAGAAAAAATAAAAAATTGAACTTTAAGGCCCTATAACTTCTTAAGGAAGGACTTTCTGCCTACGGTATATTAAGTTCATTCGGTTTATGTTTACCTAAAGAATCTATGACTAAACGCTGGCCCATTGTTTCTGAGACACCCTGTATATATACGGTATTATACAGCTAGTTGCCGCCTTCCCGTGCCAATTCGCCACACATCTCTATCAGCCGCATCTTACGGTTAATCCTCGTGACTCCATTGCTGCTCGTATTCCTTCGTTCCACGACCGTCTGGGTCTTCCTTTTTTTCTTTTGCCCGGTGGTGTCCATCTGAAAACTCGTAAGGGCCATCTGCTGTCTTCCATTCTCATTAGGTGTCCGAACCATTTCAGGCTTCTTAGTTCGATTCTGTCTATTACGATTTCTTGTGCCTTCATTTTTCTTCTTATTTCCTCGTTAGTGATATGTTCCCTTCTGGATATTCCCGCACTTCTTCTTAAATAATCCATTTCCACGGTGTTTAGCTTCCTCCTGTGTTCTGCATTTATTGTCCATATTTCAGATCCATAACACAGTACGGACTCTACCAACGCTTTTCCAATGTGTTTCTTCGTATTATTGTTAATATGTTTGTCCCACCAGACCGAGTTTAAGCATCCTATTATTCGCTTACTTTGCTCTATTCTACTTGTAATTTCCGCAGATCCAAATCCATCTGTAGTTATAGTGACACCTAGATATTTATATTTGTCAACTTGTTTAATTTGGGTATCATCGTTTATTAGTATTGTGAATTTTGCTTCGGGGTTTGTCACTAAGTACTCTGTTTTATTACTATTTACTTTTAGGCCCCATTCTTCATATGTTCTGTATAGCCTTTGAAGCATAAATTCAAGGTCGTAGGCATCTTGGGCCATTACAATTTGGTCGTCTGCGAAGTTTAGCGTATATAGACATTGGTCGTTAATTGGAATTCCCATTCCACGAATTCTCCTTTTCCAATCTTCCAACGCACATTCTATGTACAAGTTGAAAAGAAGGGGAGATAAAAGCCCTGACGCAGTCCTTTAGTTGTTGCAATTGGGTTGGATAGATATTCATTTTGTTTAACAATTGTCTTGTTCCCTCTGTACATTTCTTTAATAATGTTTATTAGATGGTCAATATTAAGTTTTACTAGGGCCGCCCATAATCTTGCCCTTGGGATGGAGTCGTACGCCTTCTCTAAGTCGATGAGGCTAGGTGAGTCTCTTCACCTCTATCCCGTCTTTTTTCAGTCAGTTGTTGTATTATGAATAAATTATCGACACACCCTCGTCCCGTTACAAATCCACTCTGTTCTTCACTAATTTTATCTTCGGCACTTTCTTTCAATTTTTTGTTTATTATTTTTCCGAATAGTCTGCTCAAGGTGCAGTTGATACTTAATCCCCTATAGTTATTTTTGTCTTTTCGCTCTCCTTTATTGTATATTGATATCATATAAGATGTTTTCCACTGTTCTGGTATTACGCATTGTTCGATACAGTTGTTAACTAGGTGGCATAGTCTTTCTCTTAGTGCCTGCCCGCCATACTTTATCAATTCTGTATAAGTGTTGCCGGGTCCCGGAGCTCTGCCATTTTTCATAGTTTTAATTACTTTATGTAATTCGTCTTCTGCTATTACAATGTTATTATTATGAGTTATGTTCCTACTGTTTATTTCCGTTACCTGGTATTGAGCCCTATCTTCAGTTAGCAATTTTTTATAGTGTATCGACCAGTCTTCCATGTTTATCTGACTCGCTACTCTTGTGTTATTGCTAGTTTTCATACCCTTCAAGCATCTCCAGACCTCAGTTGATCTTGATCCTCCAATTAGACTCTCAATCTCTATGCACTTTCTTTCCCATCTTAGATTTTTCTCTTCTTTAATTTTATTTTTAACATCTCTATTTAGTTTTTTATATATGTTCCGCTTTTCTCTTGTTTGGTTCACTAACCAGTTTTGATATGCTTGTTTTTTACGTTTAACAGCTTCTTCTATTTGGTCATTCCACCAGATTTGGTTTCGTCGTTTTTCACTGATAGTTTCACCCAAAGCTTCTCTAGCAGCTTGGTGTATAGCTTCTCTTATATTTTTATGGTCCTTCTCTACATCTTCCTCTGTAGCTGTCCTACTTAACAGTTTGGTCAGTCTTCTCTGATATAAGTCTTTGAAGCTTTCGTCTTGTAACAAGTGTAAATTATATTTGACTGTCTCTTCCTTTGTAGCGGTTCCTTCATTTGAGTTTGTCTTTTCCTTCCTTTTTGCGCTACCGTCGAAATATTGTAGTAAAACTTCACTGATTAGTAGATAATGATCGCTACTGCAGTTGGCTCCTCGTTTGACCCTTGTGTCAAGAACAAAGAGTACCTGCTTTAATTGAAACTGTAAGACAACGAATTGACGAGGCTCCAAAAACACCAATTAGACATTTACGCCAGCAAGTTGATGATTTAAGTTACGGTACATGCCACAGAATATTCAGACAAGCATTGCATCTGCATCCTTACCGATTTATTTCCGTTCATGAGCTTTTAGAACAGGGTTATCCAAAAAGAGTTCAGTTTTGTCGTTGGTTTTTAGATAACCTCAATGATGAGCAGTTAAATTTAACCATTTTTACCGACGAAGCCTGGTTTTACCTTAATGGGTAGGTATGTTAATTCACAGAATATGCGGATTTGGAGTAGCGAGAATCCACACGTTACAATTAAAGCTCCCCTTCATCTACAGAAAATAAGAGTCTGGGTTAGAATGAATCGTCGTAGGTTAGTTGGACCAATATTTTTCGAAGGCACGCTAACTGCAGCGAGGTACAGGAACGAATTATTGCAACCTTTCTTAAATGAACTTCACGATGATGAGCTACGGGATGGTTTTCTGCAATAGGACGGCGCAACAGCTCATGCAGCTGCAGATACAATTAATTTTTTACGCGTATATTTTGATGGCCGAATCATTAGTAGGAATATTGCAACACCCTGGCCTCCTCGCTCTAGTGATATCACTGTTTTGGACTTATTTCTATGGCCCTATTTGAAAAACACCATTTTTAAAACTCCAGTTAATGATTTAAACGAACTGAAACTTAGAATCGAAGAAAACTGTCAAGAAATTAACAACTCACCTCAATTATTACAAAATGTTTTTGAAGGTATGAGAAGACGAGCTCAGAAATGTTTGGAGGAAGAAGGCAGACATTTTCAACGTTTGTTGTGATCATTACATTAGTTCAGGTTTATTCATTTCTTTTACTGTTCCTCAATAAAAGATTTCTGCTCCTAAAAATGACGTTTCATTATTATTTAATTCCAGATAACACAACCTAACCTGAAATTGACATTATAAACATTCCTTTCTCTACGACTATAGTATAATGTATTCGTTACGTATACCTTTTTAGTTGAAGAATGATAGATATTCTCAATTTCCGTTGGATTCTGTTCTCTATTTCGGTGGGATTCTGTATCAGAATCCAACGATAAATTGCGGAACCAGAAATTAATGGGCGTGGCATGCCAGCGCTTGAGATCTCCCACTTGTTTTTGAAGTAACTGTCAAAAACAGTTTTAAATTTTCGTATTCGTAAAAACAGTAAGAACTAGGTATGAATAATTCAGACAGCGAAAACGCTGAAATGTGTACGCCACCAGAAATAACGGAAACCGCGAAAACGACGTGGATTAATTTACTGCTGAAAAAATCGCAGAAACAGTACACAATGGTGTACACCGCGTAAAATGGTTGTGGCTAGTGAACCGACATACGTCCATCTAAAGCAAAATTTTTATTATACTGATTCGGACCAAAAATTGTAACTTCCTATGAAATCGTCGTACAGAAAGTATAGTCTCCTACTCGTGTAGAATAGCTATTATTCACTCGGACTCACTGTACAGTTGCTGTCTCTAAAAGCAAGAAAATGATAAAGTAGGCACACCTAAAATAATCACCCAGTATAGCAGCCGGTGAGGGTTCAGCAAGAAGGGGTGCATTTTAATTTTGAAAACTAAAATGTAAATTAATGTGAAGTTCTTGAAAACACGTTTAAAGTTTATAAAATCCATTCTTGTATATCGATTTCAAACAATAATATAAGATAGTCATCGTCAGTAATTAAAAAGATACACCCAAACACATTTAATTTTAAAAATGAAATTGAGCTAGTTGATTTTTCATCGAAATAAATTTGTCTACAACTTTTTCTCCAAAATTATCAATTTCGTTAACTAAACTCCTGCTGATAGACATTGCATTCACGCGATCATTAAGCATGGTGTTTCATAAAAAGCTTTTTACACATTTTAATGTGGAATAGTAACATTCAGCTTCGGTGGTTGTCATAGGTGTTGTTACAATAATATTCAGAACTCTGTGTTTCGATAAAAATTTCTTCAAGATTATTTTTTAACAAAAATATTCATAGCACCAGATGTTTCTTTAAAGTCGGATCTTGTGTATATAACTTCTAACTCGCTTTTTAACTTCTTAGAGAGCATGGTATAAAAAGAAACTACTCTGTCTAAAATATAAGTTAATAAGTCTCTGCAGAAAAACAATAGGTGTAACGCCCGTTCTGTGCTTTTCTTTCCATTTAATGTGTTAACTTTAAATTCGGTGTGGGCCTGCCTAATGTTTTAATTTGAAGTTTTTCTTTTATTGAAAGTCTAGTAAAGTGAATGTTTAAAAGGTTATTAATACTATTAATTGTTTACTATCGCAAAACTGCAATTTGGAATTGAAAACTTTGAGCGCGGACGAATCTGTTCGGCACACTAAATGAACGCTATAATCAATAATCATAATATACGTACGGTCAGGCGATGTTTGCCGAATACAGAGAATCGCGCAAGGAGATCGTGAATTTTGCCGCGAAAATCGCGGAATGGATGACAATTTAAATGTTAACTATAAAAAACAAACTTTTGCCGAGTTAGTTAAGTTTAATTATTTAAATACAGAAAAGAAAAGATTAATTTTAATATTTTAGAGAGGCGGCACCCGTGCCCTTATTCAAAAACCGCCACTGCGGTATAGTCATTAATTTATGGGGGCCAGACTAGTACATTTGGATCAATGCCCATATTATGACCTCGAATAATACAGACCACCTTGTTCAAATGACCTCCTACACACATAACAGCAATTTCAAATAAATGTTGTTTTATTTATATTCCTTCATATTCAAGTATTATACTTTAATATTATTTTTTGAAGTACAAAGATTCTACTTTAACAGAATATCCCAAGACACTTAAAGGATAACTTATCTTTATCAACTGAGAATTACATTAATCACTTTGGTATATCAGCTAATTATCGAATATAATTACTTAATTAGGACCCATTAATTTTCAAAAATGAAAATCTCAATCAAACTTCAAGATGGAAAGTTGCATAATGATATATTTAAATACTACAGACAACACATTTCTTAAGTTAAATTACCTTACTTAATTTACAAAACTCAATAACTCCACTTAATCAATACTATTGATGATCAAAATTTTAGAATGTAATGCAGTGAAAGCAATGCGGAAAGCACCAACAAATAAAAGATCAAATCAGTGAATGCTTTATTTACATAAGTACGAAAAACAATATTATATTCTCATAAATTTAAAAAAATTACAGAACGCAATGTAGATTCCCAAAATACTTTTTAAAAAAGGAAAGTGGAGTATTGCTATAACAATAAGCTGATTTAATCAGCAGGCCTTTTCTCACTATGTTTTTTTGTAAATTCTTCTGCATTTTTCGTAAATTTTTTCTTATCTTTTAAATATTCCTCAGCTAAATCTGCACGGAGAGGATGCTCAGGCTCGGGCTCGTTGACCAATGCTACAAGTGCTTGAATCACTGAAACATTTGAAGGTTACATGATGCTGACACAATTAAATCTATGGGCTTTCTAAACAACAAAATTACCTTGATCAGTTTTGGTAGCGGGTTTCCAATTTTCCGCACTAATGATGGGTAGACACACTTGGCCTTTCTCATCAATATTAGGATGGTATATCTTTGTTTTAAAATTTATCTTTGGTGGTTTGAAAGGATACTCAGCAGGGAAATTAATTTCGATTTTAAATGCTCCCTTGTTGTATGGAGGATTGTCCTAATACAAAGGAAGAAGAATATTATTAACATTAATATTAGTATTAACAAACGCTTAGTATGCTTATGACTAAGAGCCATTAAAGAAACAAAATCATAAATGGTTCACTTATTGGCGTCAAGGTGCAAACGGACCTTGCACAATGTTTTATTTTTATTAAAACTAGTCAAATAAGTATTGAAACGTTTGTGGTGCTTGTTCGAAACTATTGAAACGAATTATTTATATGTAAAATATACATCACAAAACTAAATTGAATTGCTGATATCTGAAATTAATTTCTTATATCGGAAATACAATATAGTTTTTTAAAACGTTTTAACCAATATCGTCTGCTAGACATTTCATAACGCACCCTAAAAATGCACATTTTATAAGCTATTATTTGAATTTGTTCTTCGTTGCCATTTGTAATAAACATTTGAATTTCTGAATGTAGTACGTATTTGTCAAAGGTATAAATATGACAGTCATATATGAATGTAAAACAAAACATAAATGCCTTTTAAAATAATCATTGCCATTTTAAAAAGATGAACGTTTCAGATATGCCCTATGAAAAAATGTAATATTTAACAATTCATACATTACAAATGATAACTCTCATGTAAATCAGATTTACTCTCGAATATTAACAGTACGTAATTATGCCAGTTTGACGACACATATTGTAAAATGGGCACATATTGCAAATTCAGCACATGCTGGGTCCCGGCAACATATAAGAAAATTCTGCACATATGGAAATTCGGTACATATTGGAAACTCAGGACATATAACAAAATTAGTAAATGCAGGAAACCCAACAAATATATTAAAAATGCTGGAAACCCAACACATTTAAAAAATGCAGGAAACCCAACACATATTAAAACAGCAAGAAACCCAACATATATATTAAAATGCAGGACATAGTCTAACGAAGCGCTTGTAGTAACTTAGAAACTGCAAACCAAGCATATATGCGAGAGCCGTCACGTATGTATATGTGGCACATATCGAAAACTCAGCAGATATAGGAAACTCCACATATATTGTAAATTCAGCACACATTCGTACCAGGCGATAGCAGATACTACAAACACGGCAAATTATAAAAAACTTAGCACATATTAGAAACTCAGAACACATCGGTTACGCGGCACATATGTAAGATGTGACATATTTTAGAAACTCAGCACATATTAGAAACCCGGCACATATTAAAAACTCAACACATATTGGAAACTTGGGACATATAAGAAACTCGGTAAATGCAGGAAACCCAACATATACATTAAAAATGCTAGAAACCCCCAACACATATTAAAAATGCAGGAAACCCAACACATATTAAAAATGCAGAAAACCCAACGCAAATTAAAAATGCAAGAAACCCAACATATATATTAAAAATGTTGGACATATTCTAACCAAGCGCTTGTAATAACTTAGAAACTTGCTGCAAACCAAGCATATATGCGAGAGCGGTCAAGTATGGTAGATGTGGAACATATCGAAAACTCAGTAGATATAGGAAACTCCACATATATTGGAAATTCAGCACACATTCATAGCAGGCGATAGCAAATACTACAAACACGGCAAATTATAAGAAATTTAGCACATATTAGAAACTCAGAACACATCGGTTACGCGGCACATATGTGAGATGCGACATATATTAGAAAGTCAGCACATATTAAAAACTCAACACATATTGGAAACTTGGGACATATAAGAAACTCGGTAAATGCAGGAAACCCAACATATATATTTAAAATGCTAGAAACCCAACACATTAAAAATGCAGGAAATCCAACACATATTAAAAATGCAGAAAACCCAACACATATTAAAAATGCAGGAAACCCAACATATATATTAAAAATGTTGCACATATTCTAACCAAGCGCTTGTAGTAACTTAGAAAGTAACCTAGAAACTTGCAGATGCTGCAAACCAAGCACATATGCAAGTCGTCACTTATGGTACATGTGGCATATACTAAAAACTCAGTAGATATAGGAAACTCCACATATATTGGAAATTCAGCACACATTCATACCAGGCGATAGCAGATACTACAAACACGGCAAATTATAAGAAATTTAGCACATATTAGAAACTCAGAACACATCGGTTACGCGGCACATATGTGAGATGCGACATATGTGAGATGCGACATATATTAGAAAGTCAGCACATATTAAAAACTCAACACATACTGGAAACTTGGGACATATAAGAAACTCGGTAAATGTAGGAAACCCAACATATATATTTAAAATGCTAGAAACCCAACACATTAAAAATGCAGGAAATCCAACACATATTAAAAATGCAGAAAACCCAACACATATTAAAAATGCAGGAAACCCAATATATATATTAAAAATGTTGGACATATTCTAACCAAGCGCTTGTAGTAACTTAGAAAGTAACCTAGAAACTTGCAGATGCTGCAAACCAAGCACATATGCGAAAGTCGTCAATTATGGTACATGTGGCATATACTAAAAACTCAGTAGATATAGGAAACTCCACATACATTGGAAATTCACGCATTCGTGCCAGGCACTTGCAAATACTAGAAACACGGCAAATTATAAGAAACTTAGCACATATTAGAAACTCAGAACACATCGGTTACGCGGCACATATGTAAGATGCGACATATTTTAGAAACTCAGTACATATTAGAAACTTAACACTAATTGGATATTCAGCACATACGGGAGATGCGGAAAATAATGAAAACTCTACACATAGGGAAATTAAAAATTCAACAAATATAGGAAAATCGGCACATATTCGAGATAGACACATATTAAAAAACCAGTAAACTTTGCTAACTCGATACATATTCAAAACTCAGTAAATATAGAAAACCTAAAATATACAGGATTGGGCAAAGGTACATTGTAAATATCTCTACTACGGCAACAGTGATTTCGACAAAATTTTCTACATGAAGGTTCCGATATATGGTGGATGCAATGAAGGTGTTGGCGATTTTAAAGAACTTCGAGGATATCAACTTTTTTAACATATATATTTAAAATGCAAGAAACCCAACATATATATTATAAATGCAGAACATATTCTAACCAAGCGCTTGTAGTAACTTAGAAACTTGCAGATGCTGCAAACCAAGCATATTTATGCGAGAGCCGTCACGTATGGTAGTGGCACATACTCAAAACTCAGTAGATATAGGTAACTACACATATATTGGAAATTCAGCACGCATTCGTACTAGGCACTTGCAAATACTAGAAACACGGAAAAATAATAAGAAATTTAGTACATATTAGAAACACAGAACACATCGGTTACACCGCACATATGTGAGATGCGACACATATTAGAAACTCAGCACAAATTGGAAATTCAGCACATATGGGAGATGCACTAAATATTGAAAACTTTGTACTTATAGAAAAATTAAATTCATCATATTTAGGAAAATCGACACATATTCGAATTAGGCACATATTAAAAATCGGGTATATTTTGCAAACTCGATACATATTCGAAACTCAGTAAATGTGGAAAACCCAAAATATTCAGGGTTGGGTAAAGTACGGAACATTGTAAATATCTCTACTACGACAACAGTGACTTCGACAAAATTTTCTACATGAAAGTTCCGATATATGGTGGATGCAATGAAGGTATTGGCGAACTTCAAGGATATCAACTTTTTTATTTTAAATATAATACCGCGTTTATCTTTTAATGTATCGACACGAGTCTTTTTTGCGAGTTCAGTGACATAAGAGTTAATGCCCTCATTTTTAATAATTCTAGAGATAATTAACAATGTTTCGTAATTCTAATTATTACCTAGCAGGTCATGAAAACAAAAAACGCGAAAAGCGTAAACAGTTCGATAACGTTGTCAAATTTTGCTTGCTTTGATTTGTGTTGTGATGTGCTGTGTTCGATTAACTGGTCAAAAGCATTTAGAATTTGTAGAAAATAAAATTGTTCCTGCATTAGAAGACGGAGAATTACCTAATAACAGTTGGTTTGACCATGTCGGAACACCAACACCCAATTCGCTCTAAATGTTTACCTTTTTTTAAACCACATGCAGGGGTTCTATTCAATGGCCCGCTTGTTCTCCGGACTTGAATCTGTTTTCTTTGGAGACATTTAAACTCTAGTTTATACCGAACGATCTAATATATTGGAAGAATATCTTGTTAATGTAACTGAAGGAATTGTACATAGACTTGGCTATTGCCATTTGCCAAGCAGTAAATGGTCATTTAGACTTAGAGCATCTTCTCAATTTGCTTTTTTATTTTTTGTTTTTCACTGTTTTGTAGACATGCGTTGCTAGGTAATAAAATAAATTACGAAGCATTATTGTCGAGTGAATTGTTCAATATTTTTAAAATAAAGGCATCAAACTTGATATCACTGAACTCGCAAAAAGAATACTATCGGCATAATCAAAAAATAAACAGGGTATTCTATTTAAAATAAAAAGTTGGTATCATTTCCGGCTAAACCGGAAGTCCTTCTAAACCGCCAATACATTCATTGTATCCGCCATATATCAGAACCTTCATGTAGACAATTCCCATAGTAGATTGTTCCGTACTTCCGCCTATATATAGGAAACGCTGCACTTAGTAAAAACCCAATAAATATAGGAAACACAGCACACATATTTGAAAATTCAGCAGATAAGAAACTCGGCAGGTCCTGGAAACTTAGTAGATACTGGAACTGCACACGTATTGGAAACTCATTAAATATAGGCAACACAACACGAGTATATTGACAATTCAGCATATATAAACAACTCAACACCTATTGGGCAATCGGCATATATTAAAAACTTCCGCACACTGAAAACTTAGCACATATTGAAAACTCAACAGATAGTGGAAATATGGATACAGAAGATTCGGTACATACCAAAAACCTAGCACATATAAGAAACCCAATACATAAATTTAGCACACATACTGGATATTTGTCGTTTATACGAAACTTATTACATGTTGAAAAATAAAATATATGAAACCCACCAAATATTGAAAATTCAGTTCATATTGGAGTTCAGCACATATTGAAAAATCGGCACATATTAAAAAATCAGCATGTATGGGAGATCTAACATATATTTAAAATTCAGCATATATTGGAACCAGGCACATATTGAAAATAACGTCACCGTGATGGCGATTAACTCGAATTATAGGCTCCTATATTTAACTAGCTAAAAATATAGAAAGTAATCGATTAAGAACACTTGACAATAGAACTCTTTACCATTCGATACCACGAATTACATTTTGTTTAGTCACCGTTGGACAATGGTTGCTTTTAACCTATAATTTACTATTTATGCGTTTTTTTTTTTGTGTAAATAACTATAATAAAAGAAATGCAGTACTCTTGTAATATAAAAATTAATATATTATGTAGGTTTGTTTTCTCTAGCCCCAGTAAAATGTGATTATTGGCAACCAGATCGATTTCATTTGTTGGCAATTTTAGCGTTATCTGTTGAATAAAGAGGCACCTATGGTATCATGCAGTCTGATTGATTTTATATGTAACAGCATACCTCTCGAGATTATGAGAAATATAGGGCACACTAGATGCTTGTTAAGGACAAAAACAATAAAAAAAGTATCAATTCACCATCATCCTAAAATTAGAATTAGTGAAGTGCTTCTTCGAGTGCTTTATCTCTTAGGAGACGTAGCGATCTTCTCTGCTATGCCTGTGTTGCGCGTTTAAAGTACCACAGACATAGAGGACCTACAGCTTAACGTGGGCTCCGAACTACGGGAAGTGTAAATAGAGAAGATGTACTCGGCAGAATACCTCTCTGGTTTGCGATTGCCTTGCGAGGGAGAACGGCCGTTAAAAATCCGATGTTCCCGTACTGGGAATTGAACCCAGGACCTTCGGCGTAGACGTCTAACGCGCTAACCTCTAGCCCACGGCCGCCTCTTAGTGAAGCTACACTTAAACAAATACAGGGTGGGCCAGCTAAGTTGTCCTTCCTTACAAATGTTTAATATAAGGCAATATTCATATAGCATAGCAACGAAAATCACTTTCTCTTTGATGTTTTCAAATAATGATTAACAGATTTCTTGTTTAATTTTTGCGAATGCCGCTGAAACGCAGTCCGTAATTTACATATCAGGCCCTACCCTAATAGAAGACCACCGCCTGAAAAAATATTTAGACGCCTTGAAGCTTCTTTAAGAAACGAAGGTAGGAGATGTAGGCATAGAACGACTACGAACATGGAAAATGAACTAGAAGTGTTGAGGCAGTTAATTAGAATTATGTTAGTTTGGTGCACAAACTGCATGAAAATGTCAGAAATTGCAATTTTGGAATTTGATATCAACATGATGGCTGCCCTGATCACTACAGTTGGATTGTTAAGAATCACTTAGATAATGTATTTAGAGGAAATTGGATTGAAAGAAGAGCTGTGCATTCGTGGCCACCGAGACAATGTTAGTTACTGCAATAAGATCATCTTGACAAAAGCAGCTACAATCCATTTCTATACTATAAAAAATGATCAATCAATAATCTCAGCTGCTACAAAACATGTTGTTGAGTTGCGTCAACTACGTTTAATGAGAGACAACTTAGCTGGCCCAATCTGTATGAATTTTAAATGAGTGCAACCGCTAGCAAATGGTAACACAAGACAAGTGTGGCAAGTAACACCAACGTAAGAATGGATAAACAAAAAGAAACAAGAATGGCGCAATCATATTAATACGAGGCTTGTTCAACTGAAACCCATCTTTGATTGTTTATTTGTTTTATTTAACGTGGTCTATTTCTGCTACTATAGCTAACCACCGACGCCAGGGAGCGATCCTACCACACCTGGAAATTTAGCCTGTTTGAGGGTTCTTTTGACGTGCCCAACAACACTTGGACACGGGGCCTACGATTTCACTTCCTATTCGAGAAGAAGGGCCGTTTTAGCGTTTTTTATCGCTCAGAAAAAAATCGCGGACTTCGGCATCCGGATTCGGACCCGGGAAAGCTGCGTGAAAGCTACCGAACTTAGCCTTGAAAACAAATGCAATCATTCAAATGAAGTTTTTTAATGTTAGTAGTATTTGTAAGCAATACATTAATAAGTTTCTGGCGTTTGAATTTGATTCTGACTTTTAAAACTTCGATTTTGAAATGGCGTTTATTGTTGAAAATCCGTCCAAGTGTGATCAGCGTGCGGTCCTACAATTTTTATGCGTCGAGGCTGTGCGGCCATTGCAGATTTATACACGAATGCAAGCAGTGTATGGAAATGCATGTATTGCGTACCCAACTGTGAAGTACTAGTGCCGAAAATTTAAGAATGGAAAAGAGAGGACTATTTATGAGTCGCGACCAGGTGCACGGTGTACTGCATTAACAAAAAACAATATGGAATGCGTGGAAGGCCTTATTAGAGAAAATCGTCGAATTTTGAGCGAGATCTAGGACGCGGTTTTCCAAGCATCTCTAAGTACTGCAGCCATCATTGGCTTATTGTACACCCTAACTAAGAATTTTGCCTATCTGGGGTAATGCCAACATCAGTAGTGATTTTTCACGTGTCACACATCGCAGTGGCACGGGACCTACGGCTTTACTTCTTATCCGACAGAAGACGCATTTTCAGATTTTTCCCCGCTAGAAAAATCTCGTCGACCTCAGCCAGGTTCGATCCCGCGTCCCTCGGATCTAAAGGCAAACGCGCTAACCACTAGACCACCGAGGCCGGCTATGAGCAGGGTATACGTCGGTTAGTAAAACAATGGGATAGGTGCCTTAACTATGACGGTAATTATTTGTGATTAAATTGTTGAATAAATTTTGTAAAAAGCAAAGATGGGTCTCAATTGAACACACCCCGTAGAATGGGCCGGCAGTGCTTAGTGAAAATTGTCAGACACAAGATCCCAAGAGGCAGCGACGACCAACGAAAAGATACTCTAAAGAAAACTAGTTTAGAACAGGCTTATAGCCTAGTAGGAGTGAAAAAGAACAATATTAAAACGGCCAAGTAACAACAACACATTTCAAAATTGCCTTTTATTTTGCGTTCCGCTATTTGTTGATTAGTATTTTTTAGGCGAGGTATTTTTTCAACACGATGGCGTTCCTCCATATCACTGTCAGGCATTTCAATATTTATTATATGATATGTTCCGTTATGGGTTAAAAGAAACATATTCACCTATAAGATGGCCCCAAACTTCATCAGATTTTTTGATTATTAAGGCCCTTTGTAAATGTCGAAAAATTTAAATTCCTATTCATTAAATTAATATTAGAACGCTTCTAATAGAAGCATATAATGTGTCAAATAAGAACGAAGTGCTTTATTTTGGTGTGATTTACAATTCTAACTTGCATTTACGGTTATTTAAAGAAAGCTAATTGTTTAACCGTTTTAAAATTTTATACCAAAACTAATTAATTTCTGTCGTTTAGTGACAATTCTTTAAAGAATCTATATCTTAAAGTAATCTACTTGGATTAAATCGGGTGATCCTATCCACGTATTACCAAACATTTAATATAAATATAGTTATGGAAAGGCGCTCCATCTTGTTGAAAAACAGCTTGCAGTGCTCTATTAGGTACAAAATACAGGCAAATAAATATAAATCCAAACAACAGACACGTCTGAAATTAGAAAAACTTCCAACATTTAATCGTTGCACTCATTTGTTTCATAACCTGTTCTTATTATAATTTATTTGAACCAGTGCAACTTGAATTCATTTCAATTTAAGATTATTATGACTGTATTTTGAATAAACTGTTGATTTGAAATATGCAAAAATATAAAAGGTGCTTATGCACGAACCGCCATTTTTACATGATACAATTTTTTTGTTCCCGCTAATAACCTATTAAGACAAAATACCAGCAACACACTGTATAAAAATATGTAATAAAGTGCTATAAAAATGCAATACCACATCACAAACTATTACTTAAAACAATTTTATCTTACACAAACCTATAAATACTATTTTTAGATTTGTGCAATGTACAGAGTGATAAACAAGCCATAGCGATTGCATATTGGCGTATAATTTTCACGTAATTTTTTTAAACGTACAAAATGCGCTATTTTACTGTTACAGAAATACACTGAACTGAACGGTACATACATCAACTTCAATTAATCTTGAGTAGTTTTATCTCGACATACATTGATCCAATTAATCCATCAATTACGCTCCATTACAATGGAAAAAAATTATGAAACTAAATTTTTTACGACTACATGAAAGAATTCAAAACATTGTAAATTGTTTGTAAATGAAATCATAATGAATATTCTGATTGAAATGCTTTATACAGTGTGTCCACCTGGTGCGTCTTTCCTCAACGCCTCGCAGGTTATAAAAGTTAGGAAAAAAATTTACGTACATTTTTTTCAGGACAAAACGACTTATAGGTTGTATTAATTTTGTATATACAAGGTACTCGATTGGGGCAAAATATAATTTTACTTTTTATTTAATCGACACACCCTGTGTGTGTCTTTAATTTCGAATTTCTCATTAATGAGGATGACAATAATATAAGGTTATGTCAGTCGAAACCCAAACGTTTTTGCGTTATTAAACTGTTTAGAAGAATATTCCAAGAAATGTGCGATTTTGTTAGGCGAATCCATTTTAATTTGTTGAAAATTTTACCGAATCTTCAAAAACAATTGGATATATGAAGTATAATTTTATGTAATATACAGGGCGATATATATTAACAAAGTAATACACTATTTCTATTTTTTAAACCTGTATATTATTTGAAAATTGAAGTTTACCTAATGCTGCAAGTATTTTTTTAATGATAATCTACAGGATGTTTGTGCCAATACCATCCAGCTAATTACTCCAAAGATCTTAGACACTGGATTAGCTGGTTATAGATTAGTTCAAATACCCTGCAGACCGCTGTGCCCATTTAAGTGATCTTTCACAGATCTATAGTGAATTCCAGGTTGAGGGTACAGTAGGGGCAAGATACGGCAATGTTAACCTTATGGGAGTTAATTCTCCCATGTTGCCAGTTCTAGGCAGTGAATGCCCGTCTAAAGCTCCAAGTTAACTTAAATAAACAGGTAAGACTGCCTTGGGCAAGGTATTAGCACATAAGCTGTGTGCAATACAACAGAAGGATTTATTTTAAATGGTGGCTGCAAGTTTAGTTGAAAACAACTTTCAGGGAAAATAGGGCAACAATGTATTCCATAAGAGCCCGTACTATACTCTCAACCTGGAATTCGCTATACAATACCCAATTACAGGTAAAAAACATATAGAAGCGAATGACTGCCAACAAAATAATATGTAAAAATTCCTTAATGTTACAGCAAATTCTCCAGTTCCTTATTGACTGTCCATTTAAGAGATACCAAATGAAAATTTATTTGTTAATTTTTCAAATTATGAAATAATATTAACAAAGGGTCTGCTACTATAAAAAAATCAAGAAATAACCTATTTTGCTAAAAGCGATCGCCCTGTGTTCAAATGTTTTACATAACTAACCAGTTTTGAAGTTTTAAGTTCAATAATTGAGGTTAGGAAGTTAAAACTGATTTGCTTCATCCTTTCATGTGAATACAACCAAAAACTTTCTTTAATATTTTTTAAACAGTTGAACACTGAAATCTTTGGGTGTGACATATACAGGGTGTATCAGAAATAGGTACAAATATTTAAACCACTAATAGATTGGCTCAAGTAGAATTCAATGATACTATTGATTTTTCAAAAGGCGTTAAGTTTATTTTTTTTATTTAAAAAATAAAATCATTTTTGGTTTGAGAACAGCTGATGATAGCTACATAGAAAATGCATTTAAGCTGTAGAAGGATATTACCTAATTGTAAAGTAAATCCAAAGTGGCAAACACGTAAAAACTTTTCTGGCTTGTGATAACAGCAACGGACTGAATAGAAATTACTGACCTACCTAATACTATTGGTTTGCGGCAGGTGATAAGACATTTTTTGCACCTCTATCTACTCTCCTTTGCATAACATGTCTTTGAACTCAAATTTTTGTTATTATTCTGCGGTACTCAAACAATTTTGGGACAAATTTTTATTTATTATTTTCTCGTAGCTTAAGGGTCCCATTGCCAAAGAAATGCTTTTTCTAGTTTGTATATATTGTAATCTACCATCGGATTTAATATTTGTACCTATTTCTGATACACCCTGTATAACCTTATATTATTTTAAAGCTCCACTGATGGAGAATAATACCCTATAGGATGTTTTATTTAAAATAAAACAGCAAAGCCTTCCTGGATCCAAAATGAAAATAATTTTACCTTAAAATAATTTACCAGAAACATATTTTGTAGGTCTTTAACTTTAATAACTTACAACAGCTTCAGGAAATACCCACCAGGTGGACGCCCTGTATGTTTGTGCCTGCAATTTATGTACAAAATGTGTCCAAATATTTAGAAGATTTTTATAAATATCCCTGAAATATGTAAAATAGATACAAATATTTATAAAATTCTTGAAACATTGCCATGAACATGCTGTATACTTTATGAGGTAGTTTATCATCCCTCTAATACTAAAATAGAATCAACCTTAACTGGGAATTTGATAATTATTTATAAGCAATTTATTAAAATTTGAATGAAAACCTATTTTTTGTTGCCTTAAGGCAGATAAATCTGTTTCGTTTTTTGGAAATATACATAGTGTCAACAGAAGACATTTCGTCTTTATTTATTAATATTATTGAATAAAAACTAAAGAGTAGTATATACATAATGTTTTACAAATTGACATTAATAACAATTTTCCGGCACTTCCAGTCTCATCGCAAGTAACCATAGATGTCTTATTTTTAATTAAACACCCTGTATATTTCTATATGTTTGCAATCAAGATAAAATTGTTAGTATATTAAGACACTTTTGGCGTTTTGGCAGTTCAAACAGTTTAATCAAATTTTTATTTTGCATAAGGAGTGATCATGAAATAGTCCTTCGGCAAGCTGTTTTGGGATTTAAAAAACTAGAAAATGGTTATTTAAAACAAAAAAGTAAAAGTTGCTAACAGTTATTTTGTTTTCTATGGCTTTGCATATGTAAATTGTTTAAGTTTTTGTTTCATTGTATTCAAAATAAAGAAAACATTTATAACTTATTTCTGCTTTAAAGCACTGCCTTCAAAAAAGGAAAATGTACAGGGTGTTATTTAAAAATTAAAATTAATAGCACTCAGGTTAACTGGAAAAGGAAACATTTGACATCACTGATTTGTAGGTACATATATAAGAACTCAATACCGCAATATATATAAGTTTATCTATGTATTGCTAAATTTTAGAAAGTGGACACACTTAAAAAAAATGACCCGGTATATGACTCGCTCTAAATTTTATTTGACATCTTGATAAATAAAAAAAAATAAGGGTGCAACTTCCGTTGGCACCCTGTATGCTATCGAAACACCTTAAGACATAACTATAACAAAATTATATATACTTACGGGTACAATAAGGCCTTGCCAGGTTAAAATATTAGTTTCATCAACCTGGATGTCACGGAAGGACTTTAAACCTGAATTTCTAATATCTCCCAATTCCTGCAACAGGTTAATTAATTATGTGAACGTTCAGATAATTTCAGTACAGACACCAACGATAAATTACGAATAATAAACGAAATTCTTTAACAACTTAACAATTAATGATTTTTTGAAGGGTACTTAAGTAATTACCAATAAAACATGATTAATTTGTAGGAAATTGGTACTAATTGGAGAACAAAGGGTCCACGTTTTTGACAAGGTCAAAATATTGAGACCTCGCCAATAAAACCTTCAAATTAACAACAAAAAGTAGACATACCTTTTGTAACCTCCTAGTGGCTGCCATTTTGACAAAATATTTTCAGATTCGCCGTCGTGACTGTCTTAGTACAAAATTAAATCACTATGTTCCAACAACAACACTGCTTAAAAAAACTATACAAAATTCATTGATAATTGTCCAATCATGCTAATCTACCACGAATTTCTAGAAATGCTAAATGATCTGACAAAAGGTCTGATTCACACTTTTCGTAGAGAGGGAATAGTAACACCAACCGTTAAACTTTAATGTTTCTAGAAAATTGAAACTTCATTAATTGCTGTGGTGTATCCACTCACTCTAACGGGAACAAAATAATTTAACCAATTGTCTCAATTTTATCAAGTAATTTATACACCTTGCACAGTAAATTAATTTTTACAATTCTACAACTTATGTATCTTATTTATTCCTTACTGGTGGGTATTTATGATATTTAATATAAATCAAAAAATGTCTCGCCAAGGAATTCTGCGTAGGAAAGCAAACTAACGTGGAGAAAATTATTGCTATTTAAGTAATAAAACGATCCTTTTTAAGTACATAAATATTTATATGTGGATTTTAGCTTTATTTTGAACACGAGAATATTTTTCTTTTGACTACTAGATACTTGCATATACAGGGTGATTCTAAACATGTGCGAAAAACTTTAACCGCGTATAATTGAGTTTTAATCCCTAAATCACATAGTAATTTTTTTTATTTGATGCGTTACGGGTGTATTGCGTATTGCTAAAATGTAAATAGCTTCTTTGTTTGCTGTCCAGTTTTGAGAAACTTCGTTTTTTTGGAAAACTAACATTCCAAGCTTGATTTTCAGAAAAGAGAAATGCACAGCTAGGTGTGAAAAGTGGATGAAATCTATCCCAGAAGTGAAAATTTTTATGTGATTTGAATTATGCTATTTGGAGTTGGATAGACTGATTAATATTTCGCCTCGAATTTTTCGATTGGGGTGCATTTGTTAATATTTTGTTTGATGGTAGTAAGGTTGGTGATCCTTGTTAAAGAAGTTTTTTTCAGATAATGCTGTAGTATTATGTCCAAACATAACGATTTACATATTTGGTTTAATTGAATTTATTATTAATGTCAATGTGTATTAATTAGCAAAAGACTTCGGTGTTTGCTAAGACTTGTTTAAACAAAAAAGGAATATCTTGTGTAAATGTATAATTTTAAATAATTAAATGTTGTCACTGTGGAGTGAAGGATCACATTCCTGGAAAAGGGATGTTCGAGCTCCAGGTAGGAGACCGAGGGTTGAGACTGTGCGGACGGGATTTGTAATCGCCAGTCGTAGTTTAACACCAGACTCGGGAGGATCCGACTAAATAATAATAAATCAGTTATGTAAGACAAAGACTTTTAATTCCCTACCTAGCCCAAGTAAAACATAACATAACATGGCGCTGCGAACAAAGAACAAGTGTGTAGTGAAAGTGAAGTGCGGTAACTAAGTCAAAACAAATAAATCGCGAAGAGAGACAATAGTGAAAATGGCGGGAAACACATTGTCTCCACTAAATTTAAATGGTAATGGAAATCCAGCGGAGCAGTGGGCGTTATGGTTAAATAGCTTCAATATTTACCTAATAGCCACCGAAGTGAATAAGAAGGATAAAAAATTCAAGTTGCCCAATTGTTGCATTTCGCAGGGGCGGAAATACAGAAGATTTATGGTACCTTCCAGTTCACAGAAGCCGAAAAGGACAAATTAGAATCCGTGATCGACAAATTTAATAGCCACTTCACACCGAGAAAAAATGTTACCTTCGCTAGATACAAATTTATCACATACAAGCAACGAGAAGATTCAACACTTGAGCAATTTATCACGGAACTCCGGAAGCAAGCCAATAATTGTGACTTTGGCGATTTGAAAGAAGAACTTATCAAATTAATGCTTATTTGTGGAACGAGCAGTACGGAGATAAGGCACAAACTTCTGCAGGAAGACGAGGTGGATCTCGCGGGAGCAATCAAGATTGCATCGATAATTGAGGTGTCCAAATCGCAGGCGAAGAAAATGGATTCGGAACGCTCTGGTCCCGATTACGTTGATCAGGTATCAAGATCAAGAGGCTACAATAATTCAAGTCCAGACGCGCCCAGACGGGATCGACATCATCAGGCTAGGAGGGGTCAATCCTACAACACGCGATCAAAATCCACGAATAGACCCCGCTCTCAAGACAAAGGTAGAACGAATAATTTTATAACTAATTGTACGCGTTGTGGTAGGTCGCATAACAAAAATCAGTGTCCGGCATATAATAAAACTTGCGGTAAATGTAGAAAACAAAATCATTTCGCCAGCATGTGCAAAAGTGCAAAAAATGTAAATAGCTTAAGTTACACTCAAAATATCGCTGAAATTGAAGACGAAATTTTTATACGTCACATTAACGGTGAGGCTGAAATCAATATTAATCAAACCTCCTGGACAGTAGAATTGTTAATTAATAATAAGAATATTTTGTTTAAAATAGATACCGGGGCCATGGCCAATATAATTTCTATTGAAAACTTCAATGTCCTAAAATTGCCTTATTCAATTGTCAAACCAACAAATATAAAACTGAAATCATATTCTGGAGATTTAATCCCAATTTTAGGGCAATGTGAGTTAACATGTACATATAATAAGATCCGATATAAAATCCAATTCTATGTTGTAAATGATTTGACCGACGCATTATTAGGCTTACAAACATCTGTACAACTAAACTTAATTTCAAGAAGGCACGATCCTATAGAAATACCGAGACCAATTAATTTAGTTCAAAATTTAAATGAGGAATATAAGGATAAAATTCGTCTCACACATGGAGAGGTGTTTTCTGGCATTGGCTGTATTAATCCTCCGTATCACATTCAAGTAGAGCCTAACGCACAACCGGTAATTTACCCTATTAGGAAAGTACCATTTGCATTATTAGATAAACTCAAAGACACCCTAAATACACTCCAGGAGTTAAATATAATCAAACGAGTACCCGGCCCGAGTGATTGGGTGCATCCACTGGTTCTAGTGAAAAAGAGCGATGATACTCTACGTATTTGCCTAGATCCCTTACATCTAAATAAAATTATCAAACGGGAACATTGTAAATTATTAACGTTAGAAGAAATCACAAGTCAGTTAAACGGTGCAAAATTCTTTTCTAAATTAGATGCTAATCAAGCATTTTATCAAATACCACTAGATGAGGCCAGCAGTGAGCTTTGCACCTTCGGAACTCCATATGGCAGATATAAATTCCTGCGCCTACCGTATGGTGTCAAATGTGCCCCAGAGGTATTCAACGAACGTTTTAGACACATTTTTGAAGTAGAAAATGTCGCCATTTATATTGATGATATAATTATTTGGGGCAAGTCAGAGGAAGAACATGATCTCGCTCTAAAAAAGGTGTTAGAAAGGGCGGAGGAAAATAACGTTAAATTTAATTTGAAGAAGTGCCAATTTCGAATGACGGAAATATAATTTATGGGTCATATAATAAATAATGCAGGGGTAGCCATGGATCCGGAACGTTTAAAAGCAATTGACAACTTCTCAGAACCCAAATCTAAGAAAGACATTCAAAGACTACTAGGTGTCATAAATTATGTCAGCAATTACATCCCCAACTTCTCGGAAGAGTCTTAACCGTTACGGGATTTACTTAGAAAGGACATGCTTTTCAACTGGGACGACCACCATAAAACGGCATTTACAAGAATTAAAACTAAATTGAAGGAAAGTCCGGCACTAAGTTTCTTTGATCCAAATAAAGAGATAACAATATCCGTCGACGCTTCCCAAAACGGCTTAGGTAGCTGCCTCCTTCAAAATAATAGACCAGTAAGTTACGCTTCGAAAGCTCTCACGCCCAGTCAAATAACTCAGCCACAAATTACAAAGGAATTAATGGCTATATGGTTCGGCCTATCAAAATTTCATGAATATGTTTTCGCAAGGCAGGTAACAGTGGAAACAGATCATAAACCGTTGATAACGTTAATGAAAAAACCTATGAACGCTGCACCGGCACGTTTACAACGAATCTTATTAGCATTACAAAGATATCAATTTAATTTAATATACAAACCAGGGAAAGAATTAATAATAGCGGACGCTCTGTCTAGAGCTTGTTGCGCTAATACACAAGAAGATGATATAGATTTAGATTTTAATGATCAAATTTGCGTTGTCAGTAAAGCAAATATTGCCGATGAGTATCTTCAAAAAATTAAGACAGAAACTCAAAATGATCTTGAATTAACTGAATTGATGCAAACCATTTTAAAGGGATGGCCAAAAAATAATAAATTAATTAAAAATATAGTCCGTCCGTATCAAAGATATAAAAGTGAATTAACTGTGGAAAGCGGTATCGTTTATAAAAATAATAGTTGTGTCATTCCCAGAAAATTACGAAAAGATATATGTTCAAGAGTGGACGAAGAAGGGCTGCTAAAGAAGAAGAAGAAGAAGAAGATATTAGAAAAAATTCATTATAGTCATCTAGGTTACAATAAATGCATTAAATTAGCTGAAGAATCAGTATTTTGGCCAACCATACGAAACGAAATTAAAATGATGATAGATGAATCCGCTGTCTGTCAACAATATGCAGATTCTCAGTCAGCGGAACCGCTAAAACCACATGAAATACCTCCTGTACCGTGGTATAGAATCGGTTACGACTTATTCGAATGGAAGGGCATAAATTATCTAATAGCGGTGGATTATTACTCCAAGTATGTAGAAGTGGAGCAACTAAATCGAAATACAACGAGTCAAAATATAATCAACACCTTCAAAAAGATGTTTGCTCGATTTGGAGTCCCACAATATTTAGTAAGTGACGGCGGACCACAATTTACTTCGCACGACTTTAAAAAGTTTTCTAAACTTTGGAATTTTAAACATATAGTAACATCGCCAACTTATAGTCAATCTAACGGCATGGCAGAACGTCATGTCAAAACAACGAAAAAATTAGTTAAAAAAGTCATAGAAGAAGGGAAAGACATTGATTTGGCTCTTTTACAAATGAGAAATACGCCATTGTTCGGAACCAGTTCTCCATGTGAGATTCTAATGTCTAGAGCAGCTAGAAATCCTTTATTGCCGACATCACCTGATAAATTAAAACCTCATTTAGTTAACAGACGAGAATATCTCCAACATCTCAAAAAAAATCAGGCTCGTCAGACTAATTATTATAATAATAAAAAGGGTGTTAAATCACTTTCTATTTTAAAGCCAAATACCAGGATCTTAGTTCAATTAAAACCACAATCTACTTGGCAACCTGGTATAATTGTAGAACAGATAGGTGATAGGAGATATAAAATCTCAGTAAACGATAGAGAATATGTTAGAAATAGGAAATATTTAAAACCTTCCCCCCTGAAAGGCGATTCTAGTAAAGAATGCAAACCTAGTACGAAAAAAGTATCGTGGGCACCCACTATTGTTACGGAAAATAAAGGGGAAAAGAAGGAAAATAATAAGTGTATTAATTTAGGTAATTTAGGGTTAAGTAAATTAGTGGTAAGTTCTAGCTTTGTAAATAATAGTAATAGTGAAAATGACAGTAGTGAAACTAACGTAAGTGAAGGTGAACAAATAAACGAAAGTGAAAGTGGAAATAATCGGTGCGACCCTTATTATCATACGCGTAGTGGCAGAGGTGTTAAACAGCCAAAAAGATATACGCACGCATAGGTTAGGAAGTAAGTTAAGATTTGGTAATTTAGTAATTAATTATAAGTAGTAATATAAGTACCACACTCTAATTTTATAAAAGAGGAAAGATGTGGAGTGAAGGATCACATTCCAGGAAAGAGGGTGTTCGAGCTCCAGGTAGGAGACCGAGGGTTGACACTGTGCGAACGGGATTTGTAATCGCCAGTCGTAGTTTAAGACCAGACTCGGAAGGATCCGACTAAATAATAATAAATCAGTTATGTAAGACAAAGACTTTTAATTCCCCACCTAGCACAAGTAAAACATAACATAACACTTATAAATTATTAACAATAATTTAATGAAAAAGTAAGTTATGACTTCAAATAGAATAAATAGGTTTATTTGTTATTTTGCCGTTATTTATAATATTTCTATATAGCCATTTAAACACACACAAAGTTCAGTATGGGGGCAGGATTTAATATATTCGAATTATTTATAGTTTTTTCCCTTAATTTGTAATTAAAGATCGGGTTAACAATTTTTGAAAATAAAAGTCGTATGTTCAACATTTTTACTTCTTTAGTTCTTAAACTTTGTCACTTCCAGCAGTGAGTTATTCCAATTACAAGTGCTTTTAGTATATTTTGATTACTCAAATAATAACCACAAAATTACCAATATAAATAATTAATTCTTCGATGCTGAATGGTAACAGGTTAGGTATATTTAAAAAAAAAGACGAACAAAACTTTCCGACCCCTTCCAAACAACTACATGTACTTGTGGTAAAATTTGTATAACTAGAGGTGCATGATAGTGGCTCATACAGCCTTAACAGTTATCAATTCACTAACTGTAACCACTTATTTATTTATTTGCTTGATTTCATAACAATTACATCTTTGCTTTTATATTTGTATTTGTTTTATACATGCCTTGTTTAAATTGTATTAACACATTATGATAAAAATTATTGAAAGAAGTCATGGACATAACTGGCTTACAAATGTATGTTTCACAACTTTTTTTACCTACTTTACTTTTGAAATTAAGTAATTAATATTGTAAGCCAAAAAGTGTTCTACATTTTTGAAGATACTCTGAGTAAAACCATTTCGTATGAAGATATGTAAATATTGACATGTAAATTTTATTCAAGCATTTTGCAGTCCTTTCCAAGAATTCCTTGCTAGAGGATACCCCAAGAACTCAAAAAATAAAACTAGTCTACACAACAAAAATGAAACTTTAAAAAGGTAAACTAGCAGGATAGAACATTATTTTTCAGCAGTGTTATCTATTTGCAGTTGTAATAATTCTAGTTATCTAAATTTTTGTACTGAATGGTGCAATAAATGTTTCAATTTTTATATCAATTTCTATTGTACTGTACCTGGGAATAAGCACATTTTAGAAAATACTTTTCTATAGATATTTTGTTGTGAATATACTTATATGAGGGATGAAACTGTTTTATTCTTGTTGTTTATGTGTGCTTATTACAGATATGTGTGTAAAAAAATAGAGCAGTGGACCGGGCATGGGGTACATGTGCAGGATAATATTTCATTGGTTAGTTTACAATTTTCTTGTTTTCTGATGTAGCCATTGACCTAATAAGAGTAACTGACTTATGAATACAAAAAAATAAAACAAAAATTAGTGGCATAAATCAGAGGAAAACATTAAAAAAAATCAACTCAAATTGAATATTAATTATATACTCGAGCATAGCAATTAAAGGGCGTAAATGAAACTCTTTTAGAGTTCTGTTGGGGTTTATCAATATACGGCATACTGAATAACCTGTATCCTGCACAGGTTTACATAAAATGCTATACTCATGCCCACATGGGGCTATATAAATTAACAAAATTGAAATTTTGAATTGAAGACTTTATAGATTGCAGTTATGGGCAGTATATACCTAAAAGTCAACTTTAATCTTCAACATTTATATATCGGTTCAAAATGTATTATAAACATGATTTTATGATTTTTATGTTCCCAATCTGAATGCTCTGTATGTATTGCTTACTTGTTTTCCATCATCATTGGTAACCATGGGTATTTGTGACCTATCAACGTTAATATCAATCTGTGTATTATTGGAAGTTCCCTCCTGCATGGTCTCCCAGCCACTTAGAAGGTGCTCCTCTGTTATATCCTCTTGAGGTGCAGCTGTTGTAGCTTCTTGGGAAGGAAACTCTTCGATTTGGCTCATATCAAATCCATCATCAAACAATTCCTCTTGTGTTTGAAATTCCTCGATTTTTTGACTTTCCGAAGTTTCCATTTTTTCTGCATTTTGCTGCATATCTGTAATTTTTTTGAACTCTTTTTGGGTAGATTTCACTTCTGGAGTCTGTGGTACTAGTTCCTCATCAGATTCCACAATTTCTGGTTTCTCCTCTTTTTTAAAATTTTGCTTGATTTCCTTCAGAATTTTCTCGGATGGTTTTTCACCTAAGTATTGCTTTCCTTCTAACGGTTGCTTGTTAATGACTGGAGTTGATGACTTTGATATTACTCGATCCGGTTTTGCCACAGAAAACTTCTTCATGTAGTCTTTAGCTGCCCTTTTTTCAGCAGATAATACGAAGCTGGATATTGGCTTTGGTTTAATCGAAGTCCGTTGTGGAGTTATTGATTTTGAAGGTGCATTTTCTTCATCTATTTCTGATATGAGTTCAGACAAAATATCATCTTCACCTAATTTCACTTCCTGCAATTTGTCGATAATTAAAATACATTAATTTAATAAAAGAAACGTACTTCTTTCTTTTTGGATGGCATATTAGACAACAGAAACTGCAAATTTCCTTTTCCAGCTTGTTCGGACACGGCTTTCTTTTTTTTCTTCTTCCCACCTTTGTCATTAGAAACTGCAGCAGCAATAGATTGGGCATCCATATCATCATCAAAAATATCCCTTCCATCCTCAACATAACCACTTCCATCTACAAGCAATATATTGTGTAATCCTACAAAAACTATTAGATGACATACCATCATCCACAATCCAATCTTCATCGTGACGATTTAAAACTCTTTTCGTGTATTCCCTTTCATCCACCACTTCGTATACATCATCCACTTCTGAAACTTCATATTTGTGTTTTGAACCTTTCAGTTTCTTCAGTCTTTCAAAAGCGGCTGATTTGTGTGGTCTATCCCTTTTCTGTCGCTTAGCTCGAGGTTCGATTGCTGTACAAGTGATACCTTGCAAATCTGTTTGTTTATGTGTAAAACAACATACCTGAATCCTCTTCCATTATTATTAATGTATAAAACCGTAACACTTCGCTTTAAAAACTATAAAATTGCACAAATTCGCACAAAGTTAAACGACCGACTAGATTCGACAACTATTTGGCGGTAAAATATTGAATTAACATAACCTAAAGAGCAGTAGCGGTCTCGGATGGTTTTTTTAAATTTTGTGAAATTTTTTATAGCTGTAATTTATTCATTGATTCTGATAATGATTATAATTGTTTCTTGTGGAAGTAACTATCAAACGAATAAGTTAAATAAAAACTGTTGAAATTATTAATAATCTTGTACTTATTTACTTATTAATTGTTGTTTGACTAAATAATCGAGTAATCAAAATGAATAAGCTAAATCTATACTTTGGGACGACATTAATGAACTGATTAATTGGTTATGTTGTCAACTTCTTCGATTCAAATCCATTTGCTTCACACAACTTGAAAATTGTTCTTCTATTTACTTACTGCAAATACTTTAATATATTAATACAGGAAACTCATATAAGTTTAGCATGATGAAATGCGAGACATTGATAGTGGCGTCATCTAAGCAGTTCGGTGGGCAAGTTTCAGTAAATTTGGATAATAAATTTACAGATTACTGTTTTAAATTCATTTTAATAAATAAAAACCTAACCCTACAAAATGTTATAAACTTATTAAACTTACAAAGTAAAGTAAAATATCATAATTATCAAATATTATTAATTAAATAAGGGTTTTGCTATAAGAAAGTAAATGGCATTTGCTGTAAATGTACGACAAATGTTTTCGACAGCTGTCAAATACAAATCTTAGTGGCCCACCAAGCCGCATGGAGCGCTGCAGTCAGTGTCACGAGATTTTCGGCGAAGTTTGGTTGCAACAACTACTTCTTTTTTAATACCTACATAGACGCACAGGTACAAAAACAGAATAGCACCTAGTTAAAGTACTACTACATTTTTTAGAAAAATATCTAGCTACAAGTACTTTATAAATGTACCTGAAAATTATAGGTACTTTTTATGTAAATGAAAACACCACATGTTAGGCAGTCGTTTTTGCCTACTGTGAATATTATTTAAATGTACGCTCAACAAATGAAAATTTACAAAAATATTCGTAACTCATAACAACATTTGCTAAGAATGCAAGTTTTAGGCGGATGGGTGACGATGTTCACCCGACCGTGGAAGTGTTTTTTGGAATGTTAAGAGTAAACAGGGACAGTGGGGTGTAAATTGTCGAATAGGTCAGTCTACAAAAAGCAGTATTGTTGGTAGCTAGGCGTAAGCTTGCATATCTTTGGCGTAATATCCAGTTAATAGCGTTTGCGAACCTACTAACTGATTGCTATGCGATTGCCCTCTAAGCTGAGGCAAGGTGCGAAATTAGTGTTGCCAGTTATGTGTTTATATACATATAACGACGGGCTGCAATGGCAATTTCAGATAATATAAGTAATGGTGTCTCTGAAGTGTTATATGTGTTTACCCAAATGGTTACGTATTATCTACTTGTTATTATATGTGGTTTACCGTTTACAAGCGCTGGGTCCTATTATTGTTATTATGCTAGATTGCTGCGTCTATATAAGTAGATGTTGGAAACAATAGCGTAGTGAATATAAGTAGCTAATTATATGAGTAGATAATGTGTGTGGCATGATTAATCATTATCTATCTAACAATCATTTAGGAGGTAATCAGTTGGCAGAGGTGGCCTTGAAAAGGCGCCTACGTCGGATTATTATTATGATTATGAATGTTACATCAACGCCAGGATGGCATCGACTGATTTTTTGGGAGATTGGACACTAATGATACTCTCCCTTTCGCTTTCGCATATAGAGCTGAGAGGGTTTGCCCCCCCTCCCCCTTCCGCGACTCCAGTGAATAACAGAGTTACTGGCTGGGCGTAGTCCAATTGCCTCATTCCCTCTGGAGGATTTCAGTATTCTGTTTCAAGGAGGAACCCCGGTGAGTACAACTGCCCAATATTTATAGACAGATCATAAGTCTCTATTTTATTATTTGGTGCATGTCACTTGCCGGTCGCCGCCAGTAAGTTCTGATCGCATCCGCTGTTTATTTACCCAGGAACTACATAAATGGAATGCAGAAGCGCTGCAACCGTATCTAGTTTTTATACGCCCCCCCGTAAGGACGACCCTAACACACGCCATTTTTTAAAAAGATTATTGGTAAATATACAGGGTGATCCTGAAATAGCTAGTCAAACTTTGGGACGTATTCTCCACACCAAAATAAGAAAAAAAGTTCATATAACTCTTAGTCCGAAAATGTTTCGTTACGGAGTTACAGTATTCTAAAGTGAGATTTGTGTGAGATTTTCGTTTTAATAAGTGCACCAGGGACGTCCCAAGTGGGAGGATTATAAACTGTTTTCTACTAGATCTATTGCATTATTTTGTTTTTTTTTATTTTGACAAAACAGTCTTATTCGGTATGCAAGAATACCCAAAAAAAGGTAGTCTTCTTAAAAGTCGATAACCCCAACCGTGCTCGAGATAATTCAATTATTATGAAAAATAGAGTTGCCGTGATAATTTGGAAATTGTATACTGTATGGATTAAATTCGTAGAATAGATTCAGGATAACAACACAATAAAAAAAACGCATGTACACATTTGTCCGCTAACACTTAGAATTCAAGGTACAACCCATTTAGTGTTAATAAATAAGATTATGTTTAGATAAAAAATGTGTACCTTGTAAACTAAACGTTTGCGGACAAATGTTTATACAAGTTTTTTTACGCCAAACAAACAAAACATTACTTACCATTGATGTAGATTTCGTTTCTACTACTACATGCGTTACGACTGCTCCTTTTTGCTGCAATTCTATTATATAATTAGAAGTACAATGCAAATGCAGTTACAATGTGGCGAAAAGTGCTTAGTATACTTCAAATGCTCAACGTGAAGTGTAGTGCCTCCTGACTTATAAAGGTAAGCAAATGTTACTAAATATAACCTCATAGTTAACAATTGGCCAGTGGCAGGAAAAGAACCAACAATTTCCCATGCGCAGATGTTTTGAGGTTAGATTTTAGATAATTTTAAACTTGGGAAAATTGACCTTTAAAATGCCAAGTCGTCAAAAAGTATATATTTGTAGTGTTTTTGCAATTTGCTTTGTTGGAATTTAGGGCCTCCCTCCCGTTGCTTAGCCTTGTTACAAATACAGGGTACCTATAGCTGTAATTTCGCCTCTGCATCTCAGTCTAATTTAACATAATTTTTGTTTTGTTTTCGGGAGTAGTGAAATTTAATACAGGCTGTTTGTAAAACGTTTGCAAGGTTTTGACAATCCATTAAATGTTTGACCTTAGTCTTATATGTGAATGCCTACAAACACCACTGGTAATCATAACCTAATTTAGCAATTTTTTGACGTCATAATGCTTCATTCAGTATTAAATTTTATTTATCAAATTCAAATCTTATTATAAACGTGTTTTATTGGTGTTTCCAACTAAGCAGTACAACTCATACAGTTGCTTTAAAAAATTAGGTTTTTCACTGTTTTGACAAATTTACCACGATAATTTCCGTATCAATATTGTTGGTAGTTTTTCATAAGACATGGCCACTTTTACTAAAACATAATTATGTCATTTAATAAATATGTTTACTCCAAAATATTGATTTAAGAACACTAGCATACACTATTTTTATTGCTGATTTCAAATTTATAAAATTTGATAAGGGTTCAAAGCAAATGTTATAATGACAGTGTTCATAGATAGTAGGCGGTGTTTAAATTGTCATACGTTGTTTCTAACGCCTATGGCCGAATTTGAAACGAAACAAGAAATTTTCAAATATCGCTACTATTAATAACGAAGTCTGTACAACGACTCACAAACAGCCTGAATATTCTCGTGTATACATACTTTCAGATTTTTAAAGTTAACCATATGATTTTATGATTCTAGGTTGTTTGTGTTCGAATAGACGGTGTAGCAAGCAAATATTATTATATTTTCTTTCTTTTCCTTCTACTACTTTGGTTCATTATAAACATACGGATAGACATGAAAGCGTTGTGATTACAACATTCACGAAATATATTAGCTTAGCTAGTAAAATAAATAGTACCAAACACAAACTGTTTGGTACTATTTTCTTAAACGTATGCTCTGTATAAGAACGTGTTAATATCTGTCATCTGTATCATAATGCAGTTAAGGTATCGGGTGTTGATATAAACATTACAGTGCGTTGTGCTCTTATCAAGAGAGAGTAGATCACTCAGGACTCAGATACTGCTGTTAGACAGGATTACATACCTTACTGGGTACCGTTTACAGTAATTTATCTCCAGCGATGCTTTGTTTATTCGGCTTCCTTTTACCTTAGTTAATTAATAACATAATGGATAGATATGAGGCTTTATGATTATAATTTTCACAAAGTAAGTATATTAGCTTAGCTAGATATTTGTATTAGGTACTTAGTTGTTTTGAAGGCATATGCTAGGTGAGGGGGAAATTACAATTTCAAGGACGGCTTTGCAGGAATATTTGAAAGCAGCACGTGGTAGCTTATGCATTTGCATAATTTTTGAGTTAAACATCAAACTGGCACAGATTTACTATTATTAGTAACTTACGCGTAGAAAGGTAAAAATTATTTGTAATTACGTATGATATTGGCACAGTTCAAATCATGACAAGGGAGAACATTTATTCTGTTAAGGCAGATTAACGCAATCTAATGTTTTTCGTGCGTTTATTGTGTTCGAAATTTCGACAAATCGGTTGCTATCTTTAGCTACTCACTACACAGAGGCATACTGCGGTACATTCGTTGTAAGCAATAAAATTGACAATTTTTCGGTGTTATCTGAAATTATTTATTTTTAAATTCGTCTTAGCACTAAAAATTAGAACATTTTCAAAATAATGTATTTGTATGAATAATTGAATATTAAATATTATTAATTAACTATAACCACTAGACCAACAAGGGCGACAGCTAAATGTTGTTAGTATCACATGTCAGTATTTTTTAAATTTATTAAGACATTTAATAGTCTTATTATCGGAAATCGGAAACTCAATTGATTGATTATTTTGGTGATGGTCCACGGATTTACTTCAGTTATTTCTCTGATATATTCTACAATGTTTACAGTTCTGTGTCTTTATTTTATGCTACTCTATCTTCCCTTGTTCTCTATATAAACTAATTAAATTTCCCAACAAGAAGAGGAAGCTTGGTAACAGCTATTTGCTGTAATATTTTACTTGAAATATTTGAATCTAATTTTAGAAGTTCCTTATATTACGCTCACTTCGAATTTTGTAGAATTTTTGGACTACAATTCAAAAGATGCAAACAAAATTAAATGCGGTGGCTCCATTTTTAAGAAACGATAGCTACCTATTGATGCCCACATTTACCGTGGAAAAAGTGTATTGACAGGATACGCTTAAATACTATATTATTTTAAGAATAAGTAAATAGAAATACAGATTTTCCACACATATAGGAGATACATAGAAGAGCTACAACCCAAGGATCCCTCGATGTGGCAAGCAACAAGACGAATAGGTACTTAAAAAAGCGCCCACTCCAACACCATTAAAAAATAATGATACCATACTCACCACAGACGAAGAAAAAGCTGAACATTTCGCAAGCTATCTAGAAAAAATTTTCACAACTACAGTTCGCCATGATAATATGAATACAACCCAGCGCATTAAGAATCATATTACAGAAAACACACTACGCTCAGTAGGAATTATAGAAGCAATTACACCAACTGAAATAGCCAAATATATTAATAATCTGCCTAATAAGAAAGCTCCTGGACCTGATCGAATTCCAAACATTGTACTTACACATTTTTCAAGAAAATCCACGTGCTATCTAACCGCAATATTTAATAGTTGTCTCAGAACAGGTTATTTTCCGGTGTATTGGAAAAATGCACAAATAATAATGTTTAACAAACCAGGAAAGAGTCCACTCTACCCTACCAATTACAGGCCCATTAGCCTCCTGACAGCATTCTCTAAACTCCTTGAAAAATGTATTTCGGCTAGATTAAATTAATAAGCATGCTAGATCGATTTGAAAATAGTTGTATATACAGACAAAATTTGGCATACGAAATAGACCATAGTAAAGATTCCAGTTTCGCAGCTTAGTCATAAATATATTTACTCGTTATCCCAGAAATAAGAATAGGCAGGTAAAATTCTTCAGATGACAAATAT
>JABXWE010023673.1:0-23785 GCA_014611495.1 Limonius californicus | reverse complement strand
AAATCTTCTCTGGAGTAGAAGTGTTTACACTTCCCGTGGTTCGGAGCCCACGTTAAGCTGTAGGTCCTCTATGTCTGTGGTACTCTAAACGCGCAACACAGGCATAGGAGAGAAGATCGCTACGTCTCGTAAGAGGCAAAGCACCCTAAGAAGAAGGTATGTCCATAGCTGCAAGTAATTCACTCAATTGAGAGTATCCAATACCTGCGGCTACAGTTCCTAATACAGCAGATAAGTTTGTGCCGTTTGCGTCTTCTTTACGAACATGATCTGATCCTACAGTTTCACGTTTGCCACATACATCACATTTAAATGTAAATATGCTTTCTAGCCCCCTAATATTTTCTGACACGAGAGACATATTCCAAAAGCTACATTCAAACCCTAAAAACACAAAAAATATATCATTCTAATTGCGCTAATAATAAAACATTTATAATTACCCTTGTGGGACAAAGATTTCAGCTTGTCAAGAAAATATGATACGTTTATTATACGCCGACCACTAATTTTGTTACTTTCAGATTTTAATTTGCACGTTTCATATTCGATTTCATAATCCGATATTTCACCGTCGTCGTCTATTGCTACATCATGATCACTATCATCGCTACCATAAGCCCATTCAATATTATGATCACTATCAAGATCGATGTCGGACGATACCATTATTTCACATGATGAGGTTTTATGCTGGATGCCGTCGATATCACTGTTACTTGCTTTAGAACAAAGGTTTTCTGCTTTATTAGTATCTATAGCTACTGTTTCAGGATCTAAAATCTTTTTCCACCTCCTGTAATAGATTAAAATTAATTGGGTAGCCAGATGCAATGCATTTGTTTAATATTAAAAAAAAAAATGGTGTCACGTGCGGCCAAACGTGCTTTTTTAATGCAGAAAGTATTAATAAAATGTTCTACGATTCGCCACTAGTTTTCCATAAATAGCTATTTGTGCCAGAAACAATAAAATTACAATAATTATTATCCACTTACCTTAAATTGAGATTCTTCATTAGCAGCTTCTTACTTTTTCTTCGTGAAGATAAATATAATTTATTTTTCACCATGACAAATTTCACTTACATGAATCACAAATAATAATCAAATAAGATCACTCACCACCAACAGTCAAGAAAATAATAACGATTTTATATTATGTGGGTTTATATACCCCAATGTCGAATTAGCGAGTTAATTGCATGTTTATGCCACTACCAACAAATACAACGTCAAGTTCTACTAATGCGACTTCAGAATTCTAAAATCTTAGATAAGGTACTTGGAATTCTAATTATGCATTGTTCCTTACAATTACTGCAAATTTGTAACATAACAAAATAAATAACGAATTATAATTGTACACATTCCAAATGTAGGACGATGTACGGAAAGTATTTGTATAACTGTAACGTCTTAAAAATAAAATAGTTTAATGTTAAAATCACAGTTAAATCTGAAAAATTATAAAATTAGCAGCCTATGGAATTAAAAATCATGATTGAACTGAATACATAGGTACATGTATTATTTACTATTTGTTTTGTATGTTGTCAACAAGAAATTTCCTGAATCTAGCTTAGACATGATTTTTGTCTTTAAATTTGATCACTTGATATTTAATTATGGGTCCATCGGTATATGCGGAACTATAAATTTATTTACGCCTTGTTACGGAATGCAAAATTATCTAACACTTTTTCTCTGTTATAATTAATAAGCATGCTAGATCGATTTGAAAATAGTTGTATACAGACAAAATTTGGCATACGAAATAGACCATAGTAAAGATTCCAGTTTCACAGCTTAGTCATAAATATATTTACTCGTTATCCCAGAAATAAGAATAGGCAGGTAAAATTCTTCAGATGACAAATATAGATAAAGAGATAAGAGGGTCATAAGCTGTTGTCCTCATCCTGCATTGCATTTTAGACCATAAGAATGTAATGGGGTAGGTGTTACGAGTTGCCTACATTAATTTCTAAAAGGCGCAAACAAGAAATCCGTCAGCTGTCCTGAGGGGCCTTAAATATATGCCGCAACTCTATCCATCATCAGCTACACCTAATCATGGTCACTTTCTGATAGATATACACCATCTGTTAGCTGATGACTGAAACCTATTTTGTAGTTAATGGATATACCGTGTGCTGACTTTGAATATGCTCCATGGGGAAAATACATGCGTTTGTAAAATTCTTCAATTTCCTGCTTCCCAATTTGAAAAACGCTTCGAAATTAAGGTGTAGGCAGAAGCGACGTTAATTTTACAGAGATTACATTTATTTTGTTCTTTCCTATAAACTAAATTAAAAGATAAATTTGAAAAACTTTTAAAACATTTATACGTGCGGTGCAATCTATGTAGGGCAGCGGTTCTCAAACTTCCGTATTTCGCCCCCCCCCCTTACCTTGAATAATTCTGCGCCCCCTGCATAATATAAGATAGATGAGAATAACCCAGTACGCAGGAACTTATTTAACTCGATTTGGCAATATTGGCTATGCTGCCAGTGTGGTGCAGTCGCGCATTATTACCTGATCTACCGTTACCCGAATGTTCGTGGCAGATAGCAACTTTCTGGTTTGAAAATGCGCAACTATAAAAGCAGCGGCAGCGCGTCAGTTGTTAGTTGTTGGAGTTGAAACCCTGAAAAAAATTACTGTACATTTATGTACATGTTTAGTGAATATGAATAGATTTTTAATTAGAGGCAAACGTAAGCTTAAAGACGAAGAAGCCCCTACTTCATGCGAAACGCCCAGTATCAGTGCTAATCCTGTTATAAAATCAAAAACACGAAAATATGACCAAACATACTTAAAGTTCAGTTTTACAAGCATTGAAATAAGTGGCGAAGAAAAACCTCAATGTGTTATTTGCCTCAAAATTTTGGCTGTAGATACATGAAATGTCAATGAGCCCCATGAATTTTTTGCAGAGAAACTTAGATCTTTTGGGAAACAGAAGACAAATTTCCGCAAAGCTCTTACAGTAAATGACAAAGCTTTATTGGCGTCATACAAGAAGTGGCTTATAAAATAGCCAAATGCAAGAAGCCACATACGATTGCCGAGCAACTAATTTTATAGACATGGTAGAAACAGTTGTCAAACGATACAATTTGACGAAGAATTAACGATATATCTGTGGATATTCAGCCACAGCTTGAATCTGAGTTAGTTGGAAAATTATTTCCCATACAACTTGATGAAAAAACAGACAGCAGTAATGATTCTCATTTGATTTGCTATATGAGATTCTGTCAGGAAGCTGCAATAATTGAATACTTGCTATTTTGCAAGCCTATACAAGCAAGAGCAACTGTTGTCGAGTTGTTCAGAATTACAAATGATGCTATTGTAAGCGCAAACTCGCAGTGGAAGGATTGTGTTGGAATTTGCTCCGATGGAGCTCAAACCATGTCTGGTAGATATAACTGTTTACAAGCACTTGAGAAGAAAGAATCTCCGGGAGTAGTCTGGACACACTGTATGATTCATCGGGAAGCTTTAACATCAAAATCGCTAAGTCCTGGGCTAAATATTGTTTTGATAGTAGTTATTAATGTAGTTAATTATATAAAAACCAGACCTCTAAAATCAAGGATTTGTGCTGTTCGTTGTGAAGGTATGAGTTTTGAACTTTCAGCAAATACTTTTCGCAGAAGACATTAAATTGGGTAATAAGTCCATTAGAAAGTATACCTACCGGCCTATCTCTGCAAGAAGAACAACTGGTAGATCTTTCTTCAAGTACCGCAGAAAAATCAAATTTTATTATTATGTCATTCATAAATTTCTAGAGTGAACTGTCTTGTAACTATGTATTCTCTTATTAAAGCAGTAGCGTTTTGGATGCTGTTACCTTTTCCTACTTCTTACCTTTATGTAATTGGTGTTTCCGTTGTACCTGCTTTAAAATCTAAATGTAGAAACAAACTTGAAGTAGAAAAGGAGTCCCGAGCGTCTATCTCGAATATCAAACCAAACCTGGACAGGCTGCATACTTCAGAGCAGGCACATATTAGTCATTAGATCTATGCCTCAGAAATGTTTTATTTTAATTTTAGTTACATAGATTTTGTTGTGATAAAAATGTAAAAAATTTACTCTGATGTCTTGTTAATTTATCCCCCCCCCCCCGCCCCTGGTACAGCCCCCCTCGGGGTGGGCAGTTTGAGAACTGCTGACCTAGGGGGATGGATATACCCTCTTATCAGCTGATGAGTTTAACTTATCTATGAGCTTAGTGATGGATATATTTGATTTGTTAGCAGAAGGATTTAATGTGTCAGCCAAAGGAGGTATATACAGGGTTCCCCATATTAGACCACCCACTTTGATATTCGATTCAAATCTAAGCAAAGTATGTGTTTAGTTTTTTCTTTAGTAGGTTAAAAGAAGTGGTCTTTGGGATTATATTTTATCTACTAGGCGTCTATCTAATAGCAGTTAATCAATTGTTACCGTCATAAATCCGTAGCAGTGTCACCAACGATAATTTCTCCATCAGAGTTTTAGAATTTTTGATAAATTATGGATTATTCAGTGCAACAACGTGTGTTTTTCGTGAAGATCTTCATTAGAACTGGTTCAGGAGAAGAAGTTCGGCGAGCATTTCGACGGCAGTTTGGTAACAATAATAGGGGTAACAAACTAACTTAGCCTTGTCTCACACCAAAAAGCGATGGGCCTCAAGGCCTGTGAAAGCTTCATAATAAAAAATGCGTCTATGCGCAAAAAACCTGGACGTAGAAGAACGGTTCGTACGTCTGCAAATATTGAACGAGTGAGTACTGCTTTCACAAGAAGTCCTAAGAGCCAATCGGCAATCACTTGCTCTAGGAATATCTAAGGGAAGTCTTCACAGAATCCTTCATAATGATTTAAAATTGCATCCTTACAAATACCAAATAGCATAGCATTTTAGCAAACAAGATAAGGAAGCGAGATTAACATTTTGTAAGAATTTTTAAATCGGCATCGAGAAGCAATTCACAATTTGTTAATGACCGACGAAGCAAATTTTCATTTGGATGGCGTTGTTTACAAGCAGAATTTTAGATATTGGGGAGCTGAAAATCCTCGTGAATTGTTTACAAAAAATGTCCATAGTCCAAACGTCGTTGTTTGGTGTGGTGTAGAATATTTGGTGCGGTTCTTATTTTTTTGAAGATGAAAATAGCCATTCTCTAACAGTCAATTCCGAGCGTTACACGTTTCTCATCCCAGAACTGACTAGACGGAGATTATTAAATAGTGTTTTGTTATTCCAACACGATGGAGCAACGGCCTACACAGCCAGAAACACCATGAGTATTCTGCGAGAATTTTTTAACGACCGTATAATTTCTCGATTTGGAAATTTGCCTTGGCCCCCCAGGTCCCCCGATCTCACGGCACCCGATTTTTTCTGTGGGGGTATTTGAAAGAAAAGGACAATTGAAGAGCTAAAAGACAGCATTCGAGAAGAAATCACACGAATAGATGGAGATTTGCTTAACCGGGTGATGCATCAGTTTGCATTTAAAATTGAAAGTTGTATTCAAGTTGATGGAGGGCATTTAAAAGACATAATTTTTAAAAGTTGAATAAATGTTTAAGTCAGTAATAAATCCCATATAATTAGCCGTACATTGGCGAAATAAAAGATTTTTTTAGTCGACTTAGAATGATTTTATCCGAATAATAAAGTGGGTAGTTTAATATGGGGAACCCTGTATATATAATTGTCTTTCTAAACGGTCAAACAGAAATGTTTTAATTATGAGCAACTATCCACTAGCAGATGAAAACAATCTATCTGTTATCTGGTGGAAGCTGGGGAGCTTTCTCAGCTGATGAGTTTAACTTACTTATGAGCTAAGTGATGGATATATTTGATCTATTACTACAACTATCCATCAGCAAACGAAAATGAAATCTACTATGTGATGGAAACTGAGGAACAATAATGTATCCACCAAATGCCAGATAGTCTATTTTTAGCATCCAGTATTAAATCTATCGATGAATGCCATACATCAACAGATCAACTTAATTTTGTCCATTTTCTGACAGATATGCTCTATCCATTAGCTGATAAGTTTTTAACATATTTACTAGCTAATTTTATCCATCATTTTCTCTTCTTTTCTCTAGCTTAATAATCCTAGGTGGGATTTAGCTTGCTCCAATACTTTTTTCCTCCAAGCTTTTCTATTTAAGCACTATTTTTTTCATTTTTTTCTTTTCATTGTCTCTAGGTGTTCTATAACACTTCCTATCGATAGCGTTGGTAGTCTTTTTCTTCTTCTTCAAGGTATATTTGATTTCCAATTTGTTATAAGTCTTGCTGCTTTGCCATTTCTCATCCTTCTCACATATCCAAGCTGCTCCAATGTTCTGGACCTAATACTTCCAACTATTTTCTGTACTCAGTATGTTGTGTATTTCTACATTTTGTGCCATTCTAGTCTTCCCCTTCTTGTTCTACTGATCATCTACTGTATACATATAATCTATCCGCCAGTTGACAATTTTAAATCTGTCTGCCACAACTGCTTATATTTTATCCATTAGCAGCTGCAGCAGTTTCAATTTTATTACAAATATCGTTTGTTGCAGGTGGGTAAAGAAATGTTGACGATAAAATCAAAGGACGGGGAAGGGCCAAGTTTCAACCTGCTCCTGGAGCTGCTTCGAGGGGACCACTAGATGTGCCTTATTAGCTTTGGTGGCGGGTTCATACTTAACAGACAGTATTGCTTATTACTTTAGCTTTAAGTGGAACTTTACGTACTTAGTTATGTGCTGGACACTCGATATATAAAATGTACATGTTTGACTTGTGCTTGAGGAACTTTCTCTTCAATAAATGCAACACCAAATTAATCCCGGTTAACCTCTTCAAGCATGGGTTAAATGGAAAATTAGATTTTAAGATCGCAGCGGATCAAAAATGTGTATATATATTTTTTAGTTATTTTAATATTTTGATATTTTTTATTATATTTGAGGTAAGCTTAAGCCTGTTCGTTGATTTTTAATCTATATTCTATTTTAAGGTAAGTTATGCACGAACCTGCCCATATTTAATGTGGGCATCGGGCAGATTTACAGGTATGTGGTAATATTAACCACCTAAGAAGACTTTCATTCCACTAATGCAGTACGTGTGTGAAATACGGAGGCATCAGCAAATTTCAAGACTTACTCGCACTGTAAGTTGTATAACGGAAAGTGTAGAAAAATTACTGTGCGATTATTATTATTTCTGTTATATACTGTTGAAGTTTGTTTGATGCAGTAAATTACGTTTGTGGTTTTGATTGAAAGTTTAAAAAAAACTTGAATTGAAAACAGCCCTGGTCCATAATTTTACAGAATCTTGATTTTGTTTAAAGATTGTTTATAGTTTAATTATGGATTGGCGGCGCATTTAAATAGATGCTCTTACAACATTGATACAGAGTGTTTTGAAGAAAGTAGCAATAAATAAAATCGATTGAGATAATTCATTGATGCAATTAAAGTTACAAAAGTGGTTTGTTTTAGACGAAGAAGTTTTAGAAGCTTCTTCATACTACTATGAATTAGTTGATGTTTTAAAGTAATGGTATATTTAAATATAAATCTTTGGTACACTGCTTTATCTCATCTTCCACTTTCAGACCTCCATCGCTGGAAAATTAATCACCAGTTATAGACTGGAAAAGTTTTGTTATGATTGGTTGGTTACAACTAAATAGTAACTGCTGCTATTTGTTGAACTTCTTGCTTTCACAGTAACATATAAACTCACAGTTATTTATGACTACAATTTTCTGAACACTTTGTATAACCGAGCATGTCACAAGCAGTCCAAATTGAATTTATCGATAACATGAAATTAGACAAAATTAATATTAACTCTCATTACTTTTGACTATTGTTTATTAATAGTTCATTACAAGAAGATTCAATTTTAAATATTTTTCGTATGATTGTGCAGAATTGTATGTGCGGTTATTGTTTTTTTTTTTACATCGAAACTGGCTTTATTTGTGCCAATACTTTAAAATGTTCTATCTATTGTATTTTTGCAAAAGGCTATGTTATATCATTGTTAAAAAACAAGTAAAATTGCTGTTGGTTTTTAAATTGTGTTTTGAGCAGTTTTGAAGTTAAATTTATCTTTTTGTAAGTTTACTCACGATTCTCGTAAATGAAAACCAGATATTGTACACTGTGTTCATAACAGACAATGATAATGGATAAAATCAATGTGCAACTTTATAGTTGTAAAAGTGTCAATAAAAACATACACATCATAAGACTTAGGGAGGCCTTCCAGCCTGCATACAATGCAGTATTAGCCGTAGAAGTTTTATATGTTTGTCATTTTACGAGCTGTTTATACGGAACAATTTTGTATCGAAATATAGATATATCGAAAATAAATGAGTTTTTATAGAGTAAAGGCATATATTGTTTATTCGTATTTTAAATTTGTACGGTCTTTGCGTTGTGAATTATTCAAATTTCATTGAGTTTTCGATGTAGCATAAGAATCGATGTAACGCTTTTTATGTTAATTAACGGAAAATTCTGCAAGACATTTAAACAATATTTTAAATGAAAATATACTAGTAATCGTAGAAATATTTTATAATTTGTTTGTATTACGGTAAAGCACATAAAATTTCATATGAATTCTTAGTTTTTAGTATTCGACGTAGAACTGTATTTTATATGTATGTATATATGTCAAAATTTATTTTGACAGTTTGTTGATGTAAAGTGTTGGTTCGTTTAATAAGTGCGTAGTGTTCAAAAATGGCAGATCCTTTAAGTTTACTTCGCCAGTACAACGTAAATAAGAAAGAAATTATAGAACGCGAGGGCCAAATAATTTTTGGGGAGTTTTCTTGGCCAAAAAATGTAAAAACGAACTATTTGATGTATGGGTAAGTACTCCATATACACTAACCTTACACGTTTACTCTTCTTTCACTTACGATTTATTTTTTAGTTCTGGAAAGGATGGAGCAGCTAAAGTATATTACACATTAGAATGTTTACTATTTATTCTAAAAAATGTGTCACTGGCTCATCCTGTGTATGTGAGACAAGCTGCGGTATGTGGTCTTTTATTCATATGGCACAATATTGTTGACATTCTATAATTACAATTTGTTTTGTAGGCCGAAAATATTCCAGTGGTGCGAAGGCCTGACAGAAAAGAATTGTTAGCATATTTAAACGGCGAAACAGCAAGTTGTCCCTCTATAGATAAAAGTGCACCCCTTGAGCTTCCCACACAAGTTAAACGATCTGCCGACTATGATGGAACAGACAGCACTGCTAAGAAGCCTCGGTTGGAGGACACCCATGTACAAAAAGTGCGGGAGCAACTTGCTGCAAGGTTGGATGCTCCGAAAGAAGCTTCCGTCACAGTGGACAATATCAAGTATGTGATGCTTATTTGATATGTGTGTCGTTGGAGTGATTTAAGGGTGTAATTTAGGTCACTGTCGGAGGCTATGTCTGTAGAGAAAATTGCTGCCATTAAAGCGAAAAGGTTAGCGAAGAAAAGGACAACAATTAAAGGGAATGACGACATAGGGCAGGAGTATGATATTAGAGCCATATTAGATCTTGATGTTGATATAACCAAGGATATTATCAGCCGTGAGCGGCAGTGGAGGACACGAACTACGATTTTACAGTCTAATGGAAAGGTCAGTTTTTAAAATTATTTGTTTCTTCCTTTACTTTTGTTGCACTTCATATCAGTTAGTAAGTAAATATAGTAATATTATTACCAAGGACTATATAAAAAAAATATATATATGGTCCTTGGTATTACTAATAGTTCTAACCGGTTCTGTTATTTATTAACTGGGTTTGTGTTTTAACATATTTAAAACAACGTTATTAAAAATAATAAGGTGGTCAACAGGTGTGATTATAGTAACAGCATATTTAATGTTGGTCTTGATCTCGGTCGTTGTCTTCTGTTCTAAACAACCATGAATTTAATTTATTCATTCATTAATGGTACAATGTGGAGGAGGTTATAAAATTCAAATGCTTTCAATACATTCAATTTACGGTTCACAAATATAAATTTTTTATCTTATTATTTGACGTTAATAAGTGATTGTGTTGTTGTAGTAAATGTTTACTGTAGTTTGACTTCTCTGGATATTTGTATTTATATCACCATGTTCTATTCTTTGTATCTGGTATCAAAAATTTGTAATTATTTGGCGCACATATTTATACCTCATAATGCAAGCAATTAAGAGAAGGAAAGTGGAATACCGAGGTCACATAATAAGACATGACAGAGGGTGTCAATTTGAAAATGTACAAAGTGTTATATCACTGGGAGTAAAATCGGTATTGAACTTTTCTACAACACGGAGGGAGAATCAGATTTCAAATGGTAACACCCACTTTGTGATATCTCATTGAAAAGCTCTTACAAAATGCTATACAATAGTAGCAAACATTTTTTCCCGACTTGTTTCAGAAAAATAGAATGGCTTCCAAGATCTCCAGAATTTGACCCATTAGACTTCATTCTATGGGGTCACTTAAAATCGGTCTTCAGCTTATGTAAGAGCTCTTCAATGAGGTATCACAAAGTGGCTGTTGCCATTAAAATTTTTTTCTGGGATACCTAGGGCCTTACGGGTTGAATGGGGAAGGTTACTTTATGAGTCATGATGATTCCCTGTCTATGTTGTAGAAACGTTTTATTGAAAAGTCCGATGCCTATTTTACTTCCATAGATATAACGCATTGTACGTTTTCAAATTGACACTCTCAACTCTATAGAATAATATAACTGATCCGTTAATTATTTGGTTTTGTTGACCAACTGTTAAACTTTATTAATATAATCTACTTTCTAATTATAACATTCGTTCTAGCAGCACAAGAAAATAAATGTATTATTGATTTAATTTAAACCCACATCACTAAGTATCATACCATAAAATTATAAAATACATACGTGAGTAGTTCATATATCTTATAGAACTTTAATAGTTCCTTTGTATAGAATTAATTATAATAGAGCCATTTCAATTATTAAACAAATTCCGCATAATAATTATAATATTAATCTAACTGACTAACAATTAAAAAGAAACATAAATTCGGCATTCAAAAAATGTATTTCAAAAATTACTTCATAATTTAATAATTTTTGATTCCATGTCTCAATATATTGGAGAAAATTACAAATAAAACAAACACATTTAATGCAATTTTTAAAACCAAGGAAATCACTTTGAACACTTTGTTTAGTGCAAAGACAATACAAATAATTTACCGAAATCAGGCATATACAAATTAATTGTACACAAAATAATTTTGTGTCTAGGTAATAGACATTTTGATACCAGAAACAAGGAACGTACACCTGTGCTATAAATTCAACCAGCCAGAAAATTCAAATTATACTAAACACTAGCTAGAACACAAACGCTTTAACATTAAATATCAATTCTATATATTTATAATGATAAATATAAATTGAATGTATTGGAAGCATTTGAAATGTATAAATTTGCCATAGAAGACAAAGACTAAGATCAAGACCAGCTGTTTCTAGAACCTGCATCTGTTGTTTACATTGTACTGCTTTTGATAATAACATTTTAAACATGTCGAAAGATGTATCAAACTAATAAAGGTAATAAAAATTGTTGAAATTATTCACCATGTTATATTTACTTATTAATTCATAAATAATTGTTTGTGGTTGAGTGTTCATTGGCGTTTGTTACAGACTTTTGCCAAAAATATTTTGGCAATGTTACATAGTATTAAGGCAAGAGAGGAAGGTCGACAAAGGCCTCCCCAGCAACAACCCATAGTCACACCCAGACAGACCCCGATAAGACCTGCAGCACAGCCTTCTGTTTATAACCGTTACGATCAGGAAAGGTTTATTAGACAAAAAGAAGGTGCACAGTCACGTTCTAATATTAAATATTATACTAATCCTCTTTTGCCTTATAGAAACTGAGGGCTTTAAGATTGATACCATGGGTACTTATCATGGTATGACGTTAAAATCTGTAACTGAGGGATCAGTGAAGACGAGACCTGCTACTGCACAACCCCAAACTCCCCTGCCAGTGAGTGCTGCCCGACCGCAGTCTGGAAGCATGCAAAAACGTATTTCTCGTACACCTATTATCATCATACCAGCTGCTACCACTTCCTTAATCTCCATGTATAATGTTAAAGAGATACTCCAAGATCTGAGGTATTATTTTTGTTGCATTTGAATAATTAGATGGGCTATGTAATTGTGCTTTGAAGCGATTTTTTTGTGGTCCAGTAATGTGTCTTCTTCTTCTTCTTTCTGTTAAGCTATTAGCTTGTTACATCCAGATTGTATCGTGTCTTTGTGTGATTCATGTTATTCCCTCACTCCATCTCTTTGTTGGGAGGTCCTATGCTCCTTCTTCCTTGTGGTCTGTTGTCTCTTGCAATTCTAACTAATCTTATTTCGTCCATCCTGGATATGTGCTCATAACATTCTCTTCTTCCATTTACCCACTCTTTTATGTGTGGTACTTGACATGATTTGCGGATGTTTGTGTTTCTTATCCTTTCCATCCTGGTATTGCCAGTTATTTTTCTCAGTACTTTCATTTCGGCCGCTTGCATCTTTTGTTTCGTTTTTGTTGTTTCTGCTCCCGTCTCTGTAGCATATGTCATTATGGGTCTTATGACACCTTTATAAATCCTTGCCTTGGTGTCTTGTCTTTGGTATTCCTCTATATGGTTTGGTTCAGACATCCCGCTATACTTTCCGCTTTACTTATTTGGTCATCCATTTCTTGCATGCAATAAAACACAATTACAAAAGAAAAACATTTTGAACAGTAGTTTATAAGGATTAGTTACAAATTTTCTAACTACAGTTTCCTTGTTTGCGAAAACGCATTGACGCATTGATTGCTTAGCATGGCTAACCCATTTAACCTATTTGCTCCAATAGTGCTTCTAAGACATGTTTTAATTCGGCGAAGGGAGCTGAATGAATGCTCTATATCTATAGTGCTTGTTGTGTAGGGCTGTGAAAGCAAAATCAGTAGCGCCTTTCTAATGGTTGGAAAAAATACTTCTCTCTTTTTTAAAACCTCGATATCTGGCGCTTCGTTTACCTCATTCCACATTTTGAACCACAATTCCCTTTCTTCTTTAGTTTAGATCCCGGTGTCGGGCAAAGGCCTCCCCCATCTGTTTCCTATTGGTTTTGTTTCTCGTCTCTAATAATATGACTGTCCTGCTGCTTCTGCTATTTCTGCTTCTCATCTCTGGTGTGGTCTCCCTCTTTTTCTTTGTCCATCCCTTGGTTTCCATTTAGTCGTTCTCAGGGCTCAGCGTGTTGTGGGCAGCTGACCTATATGTCCTGCCCAATTCCATTTTAAATGTTTGCATACTTCCACAATATCTTTTGTTTCCATCCTTCTTATATCTTTTATTCTCGCTTTGTCACTTAACTTGATATTTAACATGAATCTTTCCATTTTTGATTGCGTAACACTCTGATATAGTTTCTTATTTAAAGTTCATGTTTGAGCACCATAAGCCATGGTCGGGATTAAACACTCCTCTTTAGATTTATGGAAATATCACTATTTTTAAAATATGTTTTAGTTTCAACTTATGTCGATTCTTCTATAAATTTCCCGCTCGGTTCTACTCCCAAAAGAAATAGCTTGCCCCAAGTATAAAATTTCTTGGACATATTTTACAGTTTCAACTCCCAGTACTAAATCGTTTGATAGTCTATTTGACATTAAGTTAGTTTTTTCGAAATTTATTTTTAGGCCCGTCTTACTGCATTCTTCACTTAATTCCTTTAGCATTAACTTTGGTGTTGCACTACTTTCAGCTACAGGATCACATCGTCGGCATATCTCAGGTTTGATAACCATTTACTACTTATATCGATACCGTATTTTTCCCATTTTAAGTTGCGGAAAATATCTTCTAGAGTGGTTGTGAATAGGTTTGGAGACAGGGGGTCGCTTTACTCCCCTTTCAATACTAAAGTATTCTCCATCTCTTTCTAGTCTTATTTTTGCTTTCCCTTCTTTATATAATTTTTTGATGATTCTGACATACTTTGCTGGCACTCCACAAATCCACAAATGCTAGATGGATAGATTTGTTGTATTCTTGGCATTTTTTCCATTATTTGAGTAATTGCCTGAAGGTTGTCCATTGTTGAGTATCCACTTCTAAATCCTGCCTGCTCTGGTGGTTGGTTTCCATTCAAAACATAGCTTTCCATTGTTCTGGTATTTTCTCGTCCTGTATTATTTTGTTAAAAAGATTTTTTAATATCTCTATGGCTTCCTCGGGTAGCCATTTTAATTGTTAGTTAGATATTGTGTCTTCTCCTGGGGCTTTGTCTTTCTTTAGCGTACTTATGGTTTTCTTTATTTCTTCTACTTCTATTTCATGCCAGGCATTTGTTATATTTAGTTCGTTTATTTCCCCGATCCTGGGAACCTCTGTGTTTCTACTGCTGCTAAATATTTCTTTGTAGTGTTCTGTTGCAACTTGGATTATCCCTTTTCTAATTCTTTCCTCTTCATCTTTCTTGTTTATTAACTTGCTGATCCATTACTTCCCTTTGCTGAGCTCCTTCTTGAGCCCGTTGCCTCCATTATCTCTTCTATTTTTCTTTTCTCATAGCGTCTTATATCTTTGCAGATTTATCTTTTTGTAAGTTTGTCGAGTTCTGCTTATTCTACCCTGGATCTGATATCCTTCCCTTTTTCATTTCTTCTCTCTTTTTGATTAATTGTTTCGTTTTTTCCGTCAATTTCCCAGCTTTCGGGTTTGCCTTTTCTTCGGATTCTGTTTGCGTATTTCTTATTATTCTCTCTAACTCATCGTACAGATTCTGTACATTATGTTCTGTGATTCTTGATTTTTCTATAGCTTTAACTTTTTCTGATATTCCTACCCGAAATGTTCCATTATTGAAAACGGTTTCGCTTTTTGTTATCGTCTGCAGTCTTTTTATGTTTTTTTTTTTTTGTTATTGTTGCTCTCACCATCCTGTGATCTGTGCTTAGTTCGAATTGGTTTATTACTTTTGTTTTGGTCATAAGGTTTTTGTCTGATACTAAAATGAAGTCGAATTCATTGTGATACGTTCCATTTGGTGCTTTCCAAGTCCATTTGTCCATTTTCTTCCACTTCTTCCTTTAAAGAATGTGTTTGTAATAAATAATCTGTTCCTTATTGCAAAGCTTATTAGCGCTCTCATGTTACTCGGATGGAAATGTGTAAATGAAAATTCTGACAATTTGTCTGCAGAAAATCTGACTTCTAAAGAAGATATGATGTAAGGAATTATTTGGGGACTTTCTCCAAAATTCGGATGGTTTCCGGCTGGATAGTTGCTTCTATGCATTTGTCGGCCAGTCACGCGAGTAGCGGTTATATCAACAGTCAAATGCTTTGCAATGTCGCCTGTTTCTTTGAAAATGTCAGCTGTGACGTTCTCCGCATCTTCTCGATGCTCTCTTAGCATGAGGAGAATAGTTTGAATGTGCTGCTTAACTTTAATTATGTAAAGTGCCTTCAATTGAAGTTTATATGCTACAGGTTCCAGTATAGAGGAATACTTCGCAATTAATGCTACTGACACAACAAATGAAAATCTGCATGCATTTTTTTGTTTTTTCCACCTTGAAAGGGAGGCAGCTGCCCCTTTGCACCCTCCCCTGGATACGCTCTTGTTCGCATTATCTTCTCCACATACTTTTCCTGTTTTTAATCTGTTTACTGCTTCACAAACTTCGTCTTCATTTATTCTTGTAATTGGGTTGTTTTCTACTCCTGGTTTTTCTCCACGTCTTACGTCTTTTTTTTCTGTTTTCGTTTGTTCTTCTTTTCCATTCATTTTCTCATGTAGTGGTCTGTCTACGCTTCTAATGTCTCTTCTAAGCTTGCCATTGGCCATGTTTATTTTTAATGTTTGTGTTTATTTTTCTAGTTTTTCTTCTTATTCTTATAATTGTATAATTTTCTGTTGTTTAATTCATAATTTTGCTCCAAGTTTAATCCAAATTCTTCCCAGCTTTATCCTCTAGCCTGTTTTCCTACTTTTTGACCGCTTGCCTTTTTTTGTGTAATCCTCTATCTGGTTCCGTTTTTGTTCTGTTATATTTTTTCCATGCAACTTTTTTGGTCGTTACTACTTCTCTCGCTTGTTCATTCTATCATTTTGTTCTTTTGTAATTTGTATTTATTTCTTTCGTTCCACATATCTTCTAAATTTCAGGTCTGGTATGATTCTTCTACTCCACTCAACTCGTTCTCTACCTGTTCTTTGTATTATAATTTATTTCTTCGTTTTAAAGTACTCTTTCTTTTTTATTCATTGTGTATATTTCTTATTTTTGTTTTCATGTAACTAAATTGTAGTCTGTAACTAATTTTGCTTCACCTATTACTTTAACCTCTGTTATGAGAGGTTTGGTTTGTTGTGTATTATATACCATGCTTTTTGCATTTCTCCCTCTTGCTACAAACGTATGCCTATGCTCTGATTTTTGGTGGTAAAAGGTATTTCCAATAGGGTCATTAATTTGCCAGAATTCAATCATTTATTTCCTATTATGGTTTAGGATTTTTTTGTCATCTTTTCCATCTGGTCTTATACTCCCCATTCCTATCCTTGGGTCTTTTCTTATTCCGGCGTTCCAGTTTCCCATGGTAATTATTTTTTCATTTCTTTCTCTTAGTAAATCCTCTTGTAAAATTTTATTACTTTCTCAATCTCGGTTCCTTCCACTGAAGCATAGATTTGTGTAATACTTAATTTTTCTTTTATATTTAGCTTTATTTCTATTATTCTTGAGTGTATTTGGTGTGGTTTAGTTATGTGTCCACTCAGTTCTTTGGTAGTATTATACCTATCCCATTTCTCACTTCTTGTTTTAGTTCCAGAGTAATATTGTATATCCTTTTGGTAAAGATGCTGTCCATTACCTTAATGATGAATTTTTTCTGTTTGTTTTCCCATTTATTATTTCAAAGTTCCATGTACCCAATCTTATTTCTATTTTTGTTTCTTGCCAATTTATATTTTTCATGTGCTTTGTTTTCTTTTTTGTTTTTAGTTATCTCATTGTCCTTAATTCCTGCCAGTGTCGTTTTATATTTCCTGCCATTTTGTCTCTCAGGTATACAAAGTGATTTTTTAAAAAGTCAATTGCAGTAGCCTAGGGATTGTCCCGTCTATATTAAGCTTTAGAATCTGACAATATGAAAATTGTAACAGAAAGAAAGAAATCTTGACGAAAAACCTGTAATTTACTTACGTTAATAAATTACAAATCAGTTGCAACTAAATACTTGTTCATTTTCACATTTTGTTGTGCCAAAATTTTTAACTACCTGAACTGCCACACAGTTTGGCATACAGGTAAATGTCATCCAAAGCTCACTACAGCAGACGGAATAGCTTTTTTTCTAGGCTTGCTGCAATTGACTTTAAAAAATCACTTTGTAGCTATTAGTTTTTGGCTTGTTTTGTTTTACTAGCTTCACGAGCTCTTTCCTTTTCTTATTTTCTTCTGTTGGGGTTCTTTCACTCATTTTTGACGTTTTCTCCTCTTTCACTTCAAAAACAAACAATGGTAATGGCATAGTATTTGCTTTTGTGTTTGGTAAGTCGGTCATATTGAATTTTATTCCATTGAACTTTGGAACATTTGTAGGTTATATTTTGCCGTGTACCCCCTTTTAGTACTGACTAAAAATTTGCCAATTTAAATTTTGTATCACCTTAGATATGTAACGACAGAACAAAAGAAAAGTGAAGGTGCAAGGCGTGATAACGAAGTGCTTTTGCAACGACAGCGAAATGGTGTGTCAGTGCCTTACCGTGTAGTAGACAACCCAGCAAAATTAAGCCCCGCTGATTGGGACCGAGTTGTCGCTGTCTTTGTCATGGGGCCTGCCTGGCAGTTCAAAGGTTACCCTTGGGAAAATCCTGTGGAAATTTTCGCCAAAGGTTATATTTTCTATAAAACTACATTTTTACTAGTTTAATTATTAGAACTAACGGGAAATAAAAATAAAGCAATTTTCAGTGAGTGCTTTTCACTTGAAATACGATGAAATGAAACTGGATGCAAATGTGTCTCGATGGGCTGTGACCGTAATTGAACTGTCCCGTACTAAACGACATCTGGACAGAGCAGCCCTTATGGTGTTTTGGGAGAAATTAGACAAGTAAGTTAAACTTTCTTTTGATGTGCTACAGGTATTTATTTATCTGTTTACAATCGTTTGTTGTCTGAGAGGAGGGTCATTCATGATTTGTTTTGATCTACCTTAGTTATTGATCGAATTCAAAGTTTAAACTTGTAGCATTACCTGACTGCATTAGATTTAAATACAGTGAAGGCCTGCATGGCAATCTTGTAAATAGTAAGAGATACAGATTAAGTTTAATATAAAGAATTATTAGAATGCAGATTCAAATTCTAGTGATTTTGCTTGATTTTTAGTACAGCCTGAAAAATTTCAAGTTTTCAGTTGTTGTTTTTTGCAGGTAATTTGCTTATTGTCAGTGATCCTACAAAAGGGTTTTTTTATGTACATTTTAAAACTTTAATTTTTTTTAATAGATGGCATCGTTAGTCAGAGCTCTATTTTCCTTATCTTTTGCTATAGTATTTGATATGCTATTTTTACAAATAACAGAGTAATAGGCAGTTCATCCTTTTCTCATTTTGTACAAAAGTCTGTCTGTAAGTAAATAGGTGCAAAAAACCTTGACATCTGTAAGAAAACTGCTAAAATTATCATGTGACTGTCGATAAAGTAGAATTCTAACAAGAGTTTGGTTAACGCATAAGGCCTGTAAGACACGGTACAGAATTTTGTACAAAATTCTGTAGCTCGTGTTCTAAAGTCTATAGTCTATAGAATTTTGTTCAGAAACAACGTCAATTCAATGCGCAAACGAGCACTTTCTAGTGTTCATCAATGACCATAGAGAGCAAAGACGTAAATGTTTTACCACGTGTACCATCTAAAATCTCTCGACGCTAGCCCTTCTACACAAACTTAATATAACTTATAAACATAAAAAAACCTTCCCGAAAAAGCAAAAATAAAACAAGCCACGAAAAGATAAACAACATTTGAGGTTATGTAAACAAAAGTAAACAATTAGTATTAAACCTTGATAGATTTCTACCTTATCTACATTAAAATGATTATTTTGATAGTTTTCTCACAGATGTCAACATAAATTGCACCAATCTGCGCTTGCGCACAGAACACTTTGAACAAAATTCTGTGTCATACAGGCCTAAGTTTGTAGGGATTTTATTTAATTATTTAACATGAACGCACGACAATACAAACAAGCTGCAGCACGCGAGCGATATACGAGAAATGCGTGGAGTGTCAGCAGGCGGGTTAAATACGTGGTAAACATATTCTTCTCTGCCCTCTGTAATTGTTAATAAACATTGTGACGCGTAGTTAATCGACGGCGACAACAAAAGTAGTTTTACACACTACAAGCTATCGATACATCAAATTTCTAAGCAAGGTGCAGGTGTCAAGGACAAGGGTTCGACTAGCTGCAGTCGAAGAAGGGTGGTTCGATGTAAGCCTAGGCGCCACCTGTTTAAAAAAAAACCCTTTCCTCCTCGAAGATAACTTTGGGTAAACAGGAACCTTCCTGGATGCGAACTTACCTTGCTTGGTAATAGTAAACTTATTTTTCAAGTTAGAATAAAACACAATCGTAATTGACAGATTTCCAAAATATAATAATCGAGTAAAATAATTAATCAATACAAGCAAAAGTATATACAGATCTTGACAAAACAATTTGCCACTAATGAAGAAGCATGAAAAAAAATCAGAATCACAACCCCAAGTTGCATATATGTACATAAATTTACATTCATTAACAAAATGAACGGACCACAGTACGTTACTCTCTCTTGATTTAATTTCTACACAGAGCTGAACCAAAATTTCTAGGGAAAACAATAATGCGTAGATCAGTTTTAAACTTAGGAAGCATTAATCCACTTCTAAAAATATCAACCAAACCACCGAATTCCCGTCTAGTATCTACGGTATCGCGAGGCCTCGTATACGCAATAACTAGATTAATACCCAAAATTAATGGTATATGCGCACGGATAATTATAAACTTACGCAAAATTTCCCCTTTTTAGTGCACTCTAAATCAGAAAGTTAGTCTCGTAATCTGCAGACCATTTAACAAGTTCTCAGAATACATAAAGTTATTATAATATGAACAAGAATTTTCCAAATAAAATATTGAATTTAATAAAAAATTAGTCGAGTATTTATTATATTTCAACATAAATATGCCTACGCAAATAAAACGAGTTGTAATTATTCGTCTTCTGATGATTCTCGAAATTTCGTGGAATAATCAACCCAATGCATGAAAGTTAAAAAGTTGGCTAACAGACCTTGAACGTAGATTGTCCTCACACAATGGACTCGCTTCACACACCTGCTACTCAACCCAAGCAACGCCGATAAAGATGTCCCTGCACTGGAATTATCGGTCTCGCGGATTTTCCCACGTCGTTTTAAATTCGAATCAGTTTCCGGATGTTTCCACTTTTCCGGCTGCTGTTTGATGCCTAAATAAATTCAACTGTCTTAGAAAAGAAAAAAGTGGAATAAGGACCTTCCTCAGCTTACCATACAATGTTAAATTGGCAGAAGAAAAACTCTCCAAGAGTGCACTATATTAGGATTTCTCCCGGGGAAAATTTACTATCACTCTACCGTGTTTAAGTTTCCCCTAATCACTTGAAAATTCACATATTGGAAGAATCTTCTGAGTCGTAACGACCTTATATAAAATTCAAGTCTGCACTTCTTGAGAATTGAATACGTTCTCTCTTAATCCAACTTCCGCAGTCCGAGAATCGAAAGTTCACGATCGATGCGCAGGACACAATCCGAGAACAAATGTTTGAATTCGAAAACCCGAAGTATGCCGTCCAAAACGCTGTAATGGGAATACACTTTTGATATACACTATGCGTCAGAAGTCACACGTTACAACACTAAAAATTGCGACGCCGATTTTGTACAAAATTCAAAATTCTGTAGGTTTTAGAACATGAATCTATAGAATTTTGTAAAAACACTTTGAACAAAATTTTATACAAAATCCTGTGCCGCGTCACACAGGCCTTACATACATATAATATTAAATGAAAGCATCAAACAAGAAACGTAACAATTAACATAAGTGTTCAAAATATAGTGGTGATAAGGAGTTTTCTCAAAGGTTCTCCATCAAACAGTATAATAGAAGCAAGGCAAACGAGAAGTATTTCCAAAGCTATGACTGCCGTCAGTGCCCATTTAAAGAATAAGTTAGATGTCAATATCTTAAAAATGAAACAAGCTATGAAAAAGCTAATTAGAGATTTAAAATCTACGTAAAAGTGCTTTAAAAATATTAAAACCACTTTGCCCTATTGAGAATAAGGAAAAACCAAAAACTGAAAATGTCAAAATGTTTCTCTCTGTACTGAAAATAAAACAAGATATACTAAAATTTGAATGTGGATCCTGGTAGTTTTTGATATGCTGAACATTTTTTCTCATTTGGCCGAATTTCTAACTCTTATTGCGTTTGAGATTCCCTTGGATACACTGTATTAATATCTTATTTGTTAAAATTAACTGTGCAACCAGGATTGCCGGCCTCGGTGGTCTAGTGGTTAGCGCACTTGCCTTTAGATCCGAGGGACGCGGGATCGAACCTGGTCAAGATCGGCGAAATTTTTCTAGCGGGGAAAAATCTGAAAATGCGCCTTCTGTCGGATAAGAAGTAAAGCCGTAGGTCCCGTGCCACTGCGATGTGTGACACGTTACAAATCACTACTGGGGTTGGAATTACCCCAGATAGGCAAAATTCTTAGTTAGGGTGTACAATGGGCCAAACTTGGCCTAAGTGCAAGAGATGCTTGGAAAACCGCGTCCTTGATCTCGCTCTTTCAAAGCAAGCAAGCAAGCAACCAGGATTGAGTCTAAAAATTGCTTTCTATAGAAAACAAACAAGAACAAAACCAAGATCTTAATTAATAAATTGTTTTGGGATTGAAACCAATAGTTCTTGATTAAGAGTTTGTTTTGTTGGAAGTACAACAATTGTTTCAGAAAAAATTTTTCTTTGTTTTGGCTGTTTTTTTTGTCATTTTGTTAAATCAACCCCAACGAGGTCTCTAGACACATGACTTTTGTTTTTCTTACAAAGTTATATTTAATGCTTAGATTTTTGTGCAGCCTTTTTTCTGAATTAACCATAGTTACATGTTGATATTTATTGTAAAATGAAGGATATAATTTAAAAAAAAGGTTGTTTTCAAAGTGTTTCTGTTATTGTAAGTCATCTGACCATCCTTGATAAACAAGTGAGTTTGCATTTCTCACATATATGTATTTATTGCATATGTTTTTTGTTATTCCAATGTCCTTTGCAAATAAAAAGTATAGATATGTGTCAAATTTATTATAAATCATCAGTCAACAATGATCATTGCCTTTTATTTAAAATCAAATTTACATTCTCAAGCAAAAAATGTAAACCCCATATTTTAGCAATTTTAAAATAAATGCGTCTCTGCAAACTCAAAAAAAAAATTTAGTTTTTCAAAATTATGTGAATTACCTAATGTCTCTTGACTCATTTTTCTTTAGTGACATTCTATTAGCAGAATTTGTTTATAAATTAACTAACTAAATCTGTAACTGCTGACTTACAAGAAACGACATTAAAAATCGTCTTAATAATGTATAAACGCCTATATAATATTATCACAAAAAAAAGAAAAAGTTAAAAATATTGTTTTTGATTATAATTTGGATATAAATAATTAGATTTTCTGTCTGACATTTTATTCAGTTAAAATTTCGCAAAAGTATCATTTCAAACTGCAGTTTTCATAATAAGCGAGATTCCTATGTATGTGCATTTTACTGACCTTAGAAACGTTACCAGAAAGATTTTTTATGGTTCACGCTCGACGGACTGCATTTGAAATTAAAATTGTTGTTTGGTTTTACTAAGTGTATTGTATCTAGGAGTATGTATGCCATAAATAAACGACTCCCAATAGGTGCAATGCCAATAAATAATTGGTTATGTAATTTAAATAAATATTCGCAATTGATTGAAAAGTTTATGCGAAGAGGCACTTCACCTATTTCACTTGGCGAGCCGCCACTTGGTTTCAGTTGCACCAAACTTTTAGTAGCGAATGTTAAGCTGTTGACTTAAAGATAAGCTGCAAGTGTTAGGGTCGTTGCAGGTAGGCGATCAAGAACGTGTTCAGGAAAATTTGTCAATGGATAAATAAATATGTTATACAACCAAAAATGCTTAAAATAATATTTTATTTTTAAACTACATAATGTACATATTTGACACGCTTTTTTAATATTAAACGCTAATCTACATTATATTTTATTTGTTTAATTACTCAGACTCGATGTCACTAAATTCTGAGGCATCAGAAGATGAATCAGTTCCTAAATTAATTATTAAATGCTTGAATTCATATTTTGGAGCATACTTCTGTTCAACCTTAACGTTTTTTCCATCGTTTTGCACTTTCACAAGTAGCATCTCTTATAAGAGTCAGAACATTGTCGCTTAACCTAGGAGAAGTATTTCTTTTTCTGACGTTTGTTTTCAAAGTGCTCCACATCATTTCGATCGGTGTAAATTC
>JABXWE010023672.1:0-14159 GCA_014611495.1 Limonius californicus | reverse complement strand
TCGTTAAATGTCATTTTTTGTGTGGTTGTGTTGCTAACGATTAAAGTGTTGCTAACGAATAAAGTGTTGCTAATGAGTAAAATAAAACATTTCCTTTGTGAATTCTACTTAATCAAATGGCTGTTTTCCATTAAGGATACAAAAAAAAAGTTAAAACATTTTATCTACCCTTGCTGTTAAAGTGTTACTTTATCTACCCTTGCGGTTAAAGTGATACTCTATCTACTCAAAAGAGTTGCTATAACAACATTTTAACATTAGCTATAGAAAAAATGTTTTAAAAATGACATTAACGACGTTGGTACATATTTTATTTAATTTTGTAATTCAATCAATTACGATATACGATCAAGGGTAACTAAATGCATGCATCCGCTTAGGTTTGACTGGACAGCGTTGCTTTCAATTGCTAATAATCTAAAAACTCTTCATCTAACACCAAATTGGTAAAGGAGTCGCAATGTAAGAAGACCAGAGTAGGATTAAAATGAAAACCCTAAGTTGCGACACCGCATCCTTTTTTAGCTGAGCCTCCTGTCTTTTATATGCCAGCAGAGACCAGGGGTACCAAAAAATATAAATTTAAACTGCATAAAGGGTTTAAACAATTTTTTACGGAGCTGCTAGTTTGTTAGCATTTATTTTTACATTATACCTATATAGCGGTACGTATTTGCAAAAATTTGTTATCCGATTACCCATAATTCATACAAAAGAAATAAGAAACGACTAATTTGTGTTTCTTTGAATAGTCAATAGGGGATTTCATAACGAGTTGCTGCTAAGAAAGCTATCATTCACATATTTTGAATTAGGCAGATAAAGGAAATAAGAAAATGCAGTAAAAGGCGAATTATTGGGGTGTAACCATCTACTGTATACTTTTAAGCAGATCCGAAATGAGGCATTTTGTTTTAGACGGTAAATGCCGCGAGTTTAATTGGGAATGTGCTTCAGTTTATGCAGCTGGAAAGAGAAAATATGGGTGCGATTGTTCGTTTTACTAGTTATGTGAAACGTACCGCACATACTCTACAAATCAGTAAAAAATCCGTTCGAAGAATAATTTTTACGTACAATTAATTTAATTTATTGGTGTTAGTTAAGTAATAACTTTCATTCGATTTTTTTTATAATAATATAGATGTTAACAGCCACGCATTTATTATCTTAAAATTGTTTGGGAAGCGCTGACTTTAAGGGGTAAATCCCTCGACACTTTGGCAGGTATGGTTTTCATTTTAATCCTACTTTGGTCTTCTTGCATTGCGACTATTATACGTTTAAGTTGGGTAGCGTTGCCAAATTAATAACCTTTCAATTGCTAATAATTTAAAAACTCTTCGTCCAAAACCAAATTCGTACTAGAGGTTTTTACTCGGTTTTGAACGTAGAAGCGCATGATGTAAATATTATCCACCTTTTTTAATACACTCAGTGTGTAACATATACACGGTGTTTCAAAATGTAGTGTCAAAAATGTACCTACCGTTCAAAACAAAAATTATCCGAAAAAGAAGAAAATAAAAAAAAATTGAAATCAGATTTTGAAAAATGTATAAACCAAAGTCGGCTTAAACGATTTTGTTTAAATTTTTCTCATCGATAGTGGCCCAGTGACTAAAACTCCGACTTGGGTTGTGGTCGGCGTTTTGGACGAGGCTCGTACTTGCCTTATAGGACATTTCGCCGAATGACCAAAACGCCGACTCGGTTTGCGGTCGGCGTTTTGGACAAGGCTCATAGGTGCGTTTGTGGACACTTTGCCGAATGGCCAAAATGCCGAATCGACGTACAGTCGGCGTTTTGGGCCAAATTAAAATTTAGATTTGTATTCGGCTCCGACGCCAAGTTCACGAACGATGTGACGTCGTTCAGCGCCGTTCGGCGTTTTGGACACGAGTCGGCGTTTTGGTCATCAACACCATTCGGCGTTTTGGACATGGTCGGCGGAATGGGAGTCGGCGTTTTGGGCAAAATATCGAGTCGGCGTTTTGGGCATTCGGCGTTTTGTCCCGGACCCTTCTTCCACTATGAGTCATTGGGACTTTAACGATATTATCAACAAGGCTGGTCGAGCTACGTTAGTCCACAAATTTAAGAATCTCTCCTTCAAGAAGAAGCAGATTAATCATAACATTTGGTTTATTTCCACATGCTTAAAAGAAAATCTAGTTCCCAAATTCATCAACATCAAGTCCAATCAATCTTCATATGCATCGAAGAAAGCAGTAGCGATTGCCCAGAAGACATGGTTGAAATGTGAAAGAAGATGATGGTATAAAGAACGGGATTTCACCATGCTAAAACTACAAAGGCTACATCTTTACTTGGCCAACATGTTCAACCCATGGGATTGGGACGATTTTCTTTTTAGAATAAAAGGTGATGTTCCATGTTTTAGTTCCGTAAATTTTGCTAGATTGTTAAATAAGCTTCAGATTCTGAGAACCAACAATAGATACTTTGCAGATTTACAATATTCAAATTCCAAGTTTAACTATAATAGAGTTAATAATTCCTGAAACATAGTCCAGGTGTTTTTCACACGAAGAAGGATTTTGAATCGCTAGCTGTGGAATCAGAATTTATTATTCAAAAATCTAACATAGAAAACCCAAATTTAATTAGAGCTGAATGTTCTAAAGTTTTAAAATCTCATTCTAACACTCATACGGTTAATTTTAAGAAAGAAATAAAGTCTATTAATAAGAAAATGAAAGATTTCGATTTGATCTTCACTAAAGCTGATAAAGGGAACTGTTTAGTTGTATTAAATAAGTCAGATTACAACGAAAAGGTCTTAACCTTTTTGTGTTTTATTATTTATTTAATTTCTCCCACTATGAGTCATTGGGACTTTAACGATATTATGGAAATTGATATTTTACCGACCGCATCTAATGATATAAATAATGACAACGTTGATTCGTTTGAACCAGTTGCCTGTTTCAAATAATAAACGTGTTTCTAAAAAAAACCGAAGATCAAGTCTTCACGTTCTTCAAGCAAAATTTATTTGAAGAACCGGATCCATTTACCGAGTCGTATGGTCCTGCAAATATTGGAGATGAAATTGAAACACTCTGTCAACTATTTGGTTGCTTGTTTTCTAAAGAACTCTCAAATATTGCGTTTCAAACGAACCTATACGTAACACAAAAAACTGGCCATGGACATTTCAAACCAACTACATCAGAAGAATTGAAAGTATTATTAGGCATAAATATTCTCATGGGATTAAAAAAATCGCCCAGCTATAAGGATTATTGGTCCTCCCTACCGGAAATGCGAGACACATTTATGTACAGTCATATGTCTAGAGACCGATTTCGCTGGATTCTTAGTTATCTACATCTTGCTGCTAAGTTCAGCCAGCACGTGGAAATCAAAACTTTGATAAATTATACAAGGTTCGATTATTGCTTGACACACTGTCAGACACTTTCCAAAAGTATTACAACCCCGGAGCTTTCCAATCCATCGATGTATCTATGATAAAGTTCAAAGGGCGTTCTTCTTTGAAGCAATTTATGCGCGATAAACCCATAACGCATGGCTATAAAGTTTGGGCCAGAGCGGACGAATCTGGGTATGTGTCGGAATCTCAGATATATACAGGAAAAATAGCAAACATTGTAGAAGTAGGTTTGGGCGAGCGGGTAGTGAAAGATCTGACGCAACGTTTGAAGGGAAAAACCACAGAGTAACATTTGATAGTTTTTTTTCAAGCGTAACGTTACTGAAACAATTAAAAGTTGAAAAAATATATGCTTGCGGAACAATAAAGCAAGAAAGAAAGCACATTCCTAAGGATTTTGTTCTTGACAAGTCTTTGAAGAGGGGTGCTTCCGACTGGAGCATGTCGGCAGATGGAATACTATGCATAAAATGGATGGACAACAGAGTAGTGCATTTTGTAAGCAATTATCATAATCCCGAAAGCCTAACATTTACAAATCGGCGGCTAAAAGACGGTTCTCAACAGCAGGTAACATGCCCAGACGTTGATTACAGTGGATTACAACGCCCATATGGGATATGTTGACAAAGCCGACTTTTGGAAAAGCTGTTAAGCGGTTGATCGAAAAAGTAAAAGATGGTGGCTAAGAATACTTTTGGCACTTTGTCGACACTACAGTTGTCAATGCGTTTATTTTATTTCAAAAACGGTCAATGGGAACTTCAATGGACCTGAAATCTTTCAGACTCCCTGTACTTGCTGGACTGATAGGAGCAAAGCAACCCGATGATAATCCAAGAGGAAGGAGAAGCAATGGGAAGGCTATAAATAATTTCAAAGTTACAGTTCCTTTAGAAAGTAAACTGGACAAGGCAGCACCTGCCAATAAGGGAAACGTCACTACGCTGTGCGAATTGTAGCACAAAGCAGAAGCCGCACAGAAGTCAATGGAAATGTAGTGTCTGTCAAGTAGGCCTTTGCTTGGCCAAGGACAGAAATTATTTTTACCCATACCACACACGTTAGAATCCCAACATTTATGTATTTCGTGTATTTTAGTTCATTATTAAAGATATATTATCCACTAGAACAGTTACTTATTTCTTGCACTAGAGTCCTAGTGGTTAAGACGGTTAACCACCAATTATTTAAACAATGTAACAACATTTAAAGTAAAAATGATTAAAAATGACTTATAAATATGGCTTTTAAGCTAAGTATGCCACAAAAAAATTATTTTAGGGTTTTTCGAATTTCAAGACTCAAAGGGTTAACCCTTTCGGTGACTGTGTACTACATGTAGTACATCAGAGTTTCATCTCTTTTTAGAGAAAACTGCTTCATACAGCAAACTATAAGAAGTACAGTAGCAACCTGTAACGTTTTGCTTTCCAATGAACCGATTAGTGCAGCCATTTATCCTGTTATAGCGAAATTATAGTTGTTACAGTTTTCTATTTTGCTAACTTTGAGTGTGATTGCGAACCAGATGAAGATTGATTTATTTATCGACCGTTCCAAATGATGTTCGGTGTTTAAATTTTTTATGGTGAGTTTAGAGCATTGTGTGCGTATAAATAATAATTTTGCAAAATTTCTGCATTTTGTGAAAGAAAAATGGATAACAAACGTCTACTATCTGAAACAGAGTTGTACGAATTAATTGAAGGTGATCTGTCGGACATAGAGTGCCTCAGTGACAACGACGACTACGGTTGGGAGGATGACTCCACGGATGCCCCAGAAGGTAGTGATAGCCAATCTTTATATTTCAGCAGCAAGCTTAATTGCTCTCTTGCAGATATCCTAGAAGAAGAAGCTATAAACGGCCAAGAAAGTACTGTTCTTGAAGAAACCGAAGAAGCTGTTTGTCAAAGCGATTTGGAAAGTGAAGAACATCCGGATGCTTGTCCCAGCACTTCAGCAGTTTTCAATGAAAAAGCTAACTGACACACCCACTGATGTTGAGAAATTCGTAAAAAGAGAACGAATTGACTTTAAAATCAAAGATTACGTGGCGAAGAGGTCTCATTTACCAGTCACCGCCAATAAGTTGGTATAAGAAAACTGGGACATACCTCAGCGAAATTGAATCCCCTGTGACAATCTTTTTAAAATATTTTAGAGACGATTTGTTCAACGATATGTCTATTTACACCAATATGTATCACTTTCAAAATAACACCAGGTTCGAGGCGACAACTCCTGAAGAACTTAAAACGTTTGTGGGAATACACATAATGATGGGTAACTTGCCCCCGGATTCGTTTATCCTGGAATTCAAAGCTATGTATTCCGATTATTAGCGATTATATGAACTTCAATAGATTCAGCAAGCTGAGAACCCACGTCCACTTTTGTGGATATAAATCAACAAGCAACTGATGAAGACCAGTTTTGGAAAATCCGACCTCTGCATAACTGCATTAGGAAGAGATGTTTGGAACTACAATTAGAAACAAAGTTGAGTATAGATGAGGAAATTATTCCATTCAAGGGGCAGCTCAATGTCAAGCAGTACGTCAAAGGCAAGCCATGTCCCTGTGGCATAAAATTATTCGCACTATGCGGCTCGAGTGGTATACATACTGTATGTATAAATAGCCATATCTTTATTTTATATCAGGGTTTAACAACTAAATTAGATCCCCTTCACAAAAGTGTGTTCAGACAGAGTGCGGCAGTGGTTATAAAATTCGCCAAAAGAATAGAAGAGCCTAATCACCAACTTTATTATGATAATTATTTCACAAATTATCAACTACTTCAGTGGCTCCGCAATCTTAACATCTATGCCAGTGACACAGTGAGAGTGAACAGAGTTGGAAAACCACCCTTTTCTACAGAGAATGAATTGAAAAAAAGGAAGAGGTTGTTCCGAAGAACCTATCAGCGGGGATGGCCAAGTACTAATTACCGGCTGGTATAACAACAAAATAGTCAATATGGAGTCTAACTTTCAGTTGACAGTTGGCTTGCAAAATAATTGCCGACGATAGGACAAAAAGAATAAACAGTATATTGATGTCGCACGTCCAGAATGTATTGGAGCGTACAACAGCAATAAGGGAGGAGTAGACAAACTAGACTTTCTAGTGACAATATATCGTACATTTATTAGGTCCAGAAAATGGACACTACGCATGTTTGCACATGCAATAGATCTAGCCTGCACCAATGCCTGGCTGGAATATTGTGAACAAGCTGTGGAGCTAAAACTTCGTAAGACAGAAATATTGGATCTATTTCACTTCCGTTTCTATATAGCGGAAGCTTTGATCATGGACGGGAACCAGAAAATGAAGAAACGGGGAAGACCGACAACTATCACAAAAATGTCTCCCATATTATGGAGGTCTCTATCACTAACCCCTCAATCCAGGTCTGCTACACCTCCTATGGTGAAGAAGATTCGAGCAGAAACAGCCCCACTAATGGAAGTACGGCTTGACAGTTTTGAACATCTGCCTGAATTCGACGACAAACCAGACTCTCAAACAAGTTGCAAATATCCGTATTGTAAAGGGAAAACACATATATTTTGCTCAAAATGTAAAGTATATTTGGGTATTCAAAAGACACAGAATTGTTTCTCATTGTATCATACTAAATTCACGTGTTTGATTTACATGCATATCTTTACCTTTCAACCTTCCAGTCACGATGTACTACATGTAGCAAATCTCATATTTTGAAAAAGGGGCATAATAAAAAATTTTCACAAAGGGCAAAAAATTCAGCCTGTATGTTCACCAAATTTCATAATTTTTACACAAAAAATGTAAATTCATGCATTTAAGGGGGTAATTGTCTTCTTCCTCATAGTAATAGGCCACTGCATTTAGGATTTTTCTACAGACCAATTCAAACAAAACCAAATGATTCCTCGTAGGTTCTGGTATCCTAAATAAGGTCTTAAAAGTCCCCGAAGTGGGATTGTAAGGAAAAAATTTGGCAACGCTGTAAAGGGCTAAAACCGTGCTCCGAAACGAATTTTTCGAGATATCTCGGTTTTTATTGACTCTACGACAAAAATACATCAAGCCAGAAAGAAAGCTATGAAAATTACATATAAAAAAGATAGTGGGTCTTTTTTCGTATAGGCAATGGTTTTCTTGAAAAATTCGAGTAAAAAATCATACCTAAAAACAAAAAAATTTATTTGTAGCAGTTTTTATTGTACAGAGGGTTAAAACAAAAAAAAAAGGATTATTAATTAATAATTTTCTTCTTGCCCGTTTTCTCCTTCATCGATTCATTGTTCGAGGAATTCCGAGTCAATCTCAGAACTTTGAGTTTCTGCTTCAGTGACGGATTCTTTATCTGACGAGTCTTCAATTGGTTCAGCATTCAAGCAAGATTGTTCATGGCAATTGCCGTCTGACGATTATCTTTGCAAACGGAGTGTTTTCATTTGCTGTTGCAACTATTTCTTTTGTTTTGAAGTACAGTGGCTGGTGAAACGTAACGACACACGTTGTATGACCGTGCTTGTTTCCATCGTGGAAAATATAGTCTAAGGTTGTGTAAATGGTACTGTAATTACTCGCTGGTTGATTAATGAATGGTAAAAAAAGTATTCGTGACTTGGTGTATGCTTCTTCCTTCGTTAAATTCTCCATAAATCCACTCCAGCCTGGCATGTCCGATAAATTGTTCCACTTCGCATACATCCACAATACATCCGAATTTCGGAGCATTGGCGTTGTTTTCATTTCATCACAATCTAGTTTTTTCACGATTATTCTTTTCAATCCTTGTACACTATGATTATCATAAATTTTAAATGGAATACGAGCAGCATTAGCCATTATATTCTCAGTCGGCATTTTCGGTAATCTAAACATTTTCTGATCGTCGGAAATTTTATCGTGTGTAGCTATTATTTTAATTATTCCCATAGCATTAAAAGTATTCAAATCATTAAGATTAGCGACATTGTGATCCGCGTTGTCACAAACATACTGCACGAAAAACATCCCTCTTCTGGTGGAGAAATTGAAGGCTGGGGATGGAACAAACTTGATGCTTTAATTTATAAGGACCTTGGTGTTGGAACGTCTGTTGTGCTTGAACTCCGATGTCCTGAGATCAAAATGGAAGGACCTGAGGTTCCATTTGTTCTCTGATAATTTCTTTTCTTCCGTCGTTCTGCTAGAAAACCTGAGTGAAAAAATATGTTCGGCACCGGAACTATTAGGGAAAATCGCATTCCTGGTAGTACCTTGCGTGATTCTAAGATCATGCAGAAATCTGCACGTGGCAATTATTATTTTATCAAAATTAGAGATAGCAACATAATTTTCATAAAATGGAATGACAATAATATTGTTACTTTTTGCTCGAATGCAATCGGAGTGGATCCCCTAAACTCTGTCAAACGGCATTCCCAAAAAGAAAAAACATTTATTCAAATCGAGCAACCATGTGTCGTGAAATGTTATAACAGGAGTATCGAAGGAGTCGATCGTTCCGATCAAAATATAAGTTTATATCGCATCGCTGTATGAGGAAAAAAATTGTATTTTCCCCTCATATTGCGAATACTTTACTTGTTCAGAATAAAAAAGCGCTGATTTACCAAAAACGACGCCTTTCACAATGCCTAAATTCCGAATTACGTTATGATCGATTGGACCATTGGGTTATTACTCAAGAGAAGTAAACAAGATGTGGAACTTGTCATCAGAAAACCACTACAAGATGCCAAAAATGCAACATAGGTTTGCATGTGAAATGTTTTGTTACTCATACTCATACTCGATGAGTAGGGTGATGTTTATAATGTACTATATGCCCATTGTCCTATATGTAGCACAGCTTCAAAAACAATTTTTTTCAACAAATTATCCTATAACAAAAATAAAACTGCCTTTCATTTATAATTTTAACCCAATACAACACAGTACTTGCAAAGGGGAAACAGAAAGATTTTGGGCATATCTGGGTTAAACGAAACTTTTTAAAAGAAGATGGCCGTAAAATTCATGATTCGGTTCTGCGGCAAGGAGCAAAAATATACCAATATCAGGACCTCTTCTAAAAGAAAAGGCCAACGAAATTGCTCGCAGTTTGGGAATACAGAACTTTTCTGCGTCAAATGGCTGGTTGCAGCAATTTCAAAGACGCCATAACGTTTCTTATAAAAATATTTCCGGGGAGGCAGCAGACGTGAATCCTGTAGATGTCCAAACTTTTTTAGAAAAGCAACCATCAATAATTAAAGATTATGACTGGCCTATTCTATAGGGCCCTTCCAACTAAGACGTTTGCTCTGAAACGTGATAAATGTTCTGGGGGCAAGTTAGCAAAGGAACGACTGACTGTTATGCATTGTGCCAATATGGCTGGCGTAAAGAAAAACTCTTGGTGATAGGGAAGTCGGCAAAACCACGAGCCTTCCGGAATCTTCAACCAAGTCAATTACCCGTCGACTGGCGTCATAATAAGAAGGCTTGGATGACTACTGAAATAATGACGGAATGGCTTTCTTCTTTAGATAGACAAATGGGGATTAGGAAGAAACAGATTGTACTTTTTCTTGATAATGCTGCATCGCATCCCAAGGACATCTTATTGAACAACATTAAATTAGTTTTTCTGCCACCTAATACGACATCAGTGTGCCAGCCTTTAGACCAAGGAATAATCAGTAACTTCAAATTCCACTATAGAAGCCTAATATTGAAGCATATTCTGAATGGAATGGAAACAGCAGAATCTGCAACTCAATTAGGAAAAACCATTAACGTCTTGGATGCCATTTATTTTACAAATTCAGCCTGGCAGCTAATTATTGCTGACACGGTCAAAAATTGTTTCAAGAAAGCCGGATTTCAAGAAAATGGCTCTGCTGAAGAAAACGAACAGTTTGATACCGAAGATGAGATTCCTTTATCAGAAATAGCTGCCATGTTGACTCTATTAAGGCAGACAGGGTCGGAATCAGTCAATCCCGAAGATTTTATTTCTTTTGACAATGATTTGAATGTAGAACAAAATCTCGATACAAACGTCCCTAACAGCACAAATGATGACAATATGGAGATAAGTTCTGATAATGATGATGACATGATCAAAGAACAAGAGCTAGACAATATTAAGACCTACGGTCAAGCCCTTAGAAGCATTGAAGATTTGAAAGTCTTTTCGACAAATAGAAATGATGCCAAAGGTTTGGAAATATTAATATCTTTGCAGAAGCACTAATTGGAAAACGCTCATAGCTTCGTTACAACAAAGCAGATACATAACATATGTACATACCCACATATATGTTTATGTATGCACCTATGTATGTACTCGTAGTTATATTAATGTATTCTCTGTTAATTACATTGTTCCATTTTTTAATGTAAACCTTTTTCTTTATTCTGTAGTACATTATTTTTGAATAATAATTTTCTTACTGTGCCTCTCTTAAACGAACACCTCTATTGACCGGACAAATTTTCGCGGCCCGTCACTGTCCGCCCATGGGAGGTTTCACTGTACTTGTTACAGACAATATTATTAAATGTGTTTGTGTTTTACAAAACATCATTTTTGATAGGGTAGGTTTAGAGAGACACCTAACTGATATAGAAATTGTGACAAGAAAACAAAACAATCAGGCTATTGGAAGACCATCAAATTCAACAAAAACCATTAGACACATATTTAAAAACTTTTTTCTTAATAATCCCTTAAATTATAGAAATTAACAACTACTAAATTAAATTAAGGTAATTGTACAAATGAAACTGATTTTGATTTGTATATCTAGATAATCTGATTATTATACAAACATTCCATACCAGCAATCTTATTATTTGGGCTACGAAGTGGATAAAGGTGCTGCAAAAGCCAATTTAACAGTGATGTTTACATTCTCTGCAGCCGGTGATGTTACCCCATCTATGATTATGTACCCGTACAAGAGACTACCACAAAGCATTGCTGATTCCGTTCCCAAAACTTGGGGTATTGGCTTAAGCGATAATGGGTGGATGAAATCGGAATTGTTTTACGAGTACGTGGCTAATGTTCTGCACCCTTATCTTGTGAAATCTGATGTACAATTTCCAATAATATACTTTGTTGACGGCTACAAAACTCATTTAACTTACCATTTAAGTGAGCTATGCTCTAAATTGGGAATCATTCTGATTGTATTATATCCTAATTCTACAAGGCTAATTCAACCAACGGATGTTGCCGCTTTTAAACCAATAAAAAATGTATGGAAGCGAACTGTTTTAGAATGAAGAGAAGAACCTGTTGCACAACTGTCGAAAGAGAAGTTTGCACCTGTTTTGAAAAAGGTTGTGGAAGTAGTTAAGTCTGAAAATATCATACATGTCTAAGTGTTTGGGAAAATCAAAAATTCAAGATATTATCCAAGAAGTAGAAAATAACGTTTTAAATTTTGAGTCTTGTTGCAACATTGTCGGTGAAGACAAAATAAATCAATTGAAAAATATTAAATCAGGTAATGTTCAAGATGCGAAAAATTACATTTTTTGCAAACTATGGAAGACGTTTAACCCATTAATGCCCAAGCGTGCGCCAACGCAACATTATTAAAAACATTTTTTTCTGGCTAACCTTAAAATATTTTTTTTTTGAAAAATATTTGTGTTAGGATTCAGAACATGTCACTCCTTGATGTTAAACATAAAAAAGATGTTATTTTGCACTTCTGCAAATGTGGCAAATTCTTAATATTGTCATTTTTACGACCAAACGCAAGAATTTGTTAGAGTGGCTAAAAAAATTTTTATGTGTTTTGTGCGTAAAACACAATAATTAGTCTAATAGAGAACTCTCAACAGCTGAAGGTTCACTGGTTTTTAGGTTCATTAAATTGAAAATCGTAAATGAAAAACACGTTCAAACTTGACGTTGCGTTGACACACGCTTGGGAAGATCGGTTTGAGTTTTCCCGTAGTGACTCAGTGGGTGCCATGAGCGCAGTCGGTCAAATTGCTTGCTTGTTCTGACATTTGTTTCGAAGTTTTCGTATATTGTGTCATTTGTGTATGTTATACCTAAGTGTTACCTTTACCTTACATTAGATTTAGTGTATAATTTTTCAAGTAAGTTTCCATTTATTGTTGTAATGGTTCACTATTATTTGAGGTTATTTCGTAGGTATGGCTTCTAATTTACGAGACATACGGAGGCCACTTACTCAAGCAGAGCTTGAGCCAGAAATAGAAAATTTGAGTGAGGATGATTTAGATGCTGTGCTAATCCCTCCAGAAGTGGATGAACTTACAGATGAAGAGAATTTTGACGATAATCTAATGTTAGCGGAAGATACACCAACCGACGTTACCACCAGATTCGAAATACATTGCCATGAAGCTAAATCAAACATTGAACGAGCTGTGGAACCCAAACGGAAAAAAATTATGAAAAAGAAAGAAAACGTGAAATGGGAGAAAAGCACATCCCCAGTTTACACTGCAAATCTTGTAAATAATGAAAATTACAGTATTCAATCTATTCCGGAAAAAGTTGAATCTCTATCCCCGCTTGAAATTTTTTCTTTATTCGATAAAATCGTCCAAATTTTCTAACGCTTACGCTAAACAACATAACAAGCATAATTTTCAACTAACCTCAAGTGAACTGAGAAAATTCTTTGGTATTCCTATTCTATCTGGATATCATGCGCTACCACAACAGCGTATGTATTTTACCCTAGATAAAGGATTAGAAATAGTAAGAAAGTGTATGTCAAGAAACAAATTTGATGCAATAAAACAGAATATTCATCTCTCTGATAATTCCACTCTAGATAAATCTGACAAATTTGATAAATTGCATCCTATTTTCGATTTGATAAATAATAGATATTTGCAATTCGGAGTATTCTCTCATAACCTCTCAATCGACGAAGAAATGATCCCGTATTTTGTTAGGCACTCTGCTAAAATGTTTATAAAGAATAAACCTGCAAGATTCGGTTTCAAACTATGGTGTCTTGCATCTGCCGATAGATATTTATTTCAATTTGAGCCATACGGTGGTGCAAACAGCAAAAAGAAAACAGAAGATATTGGCTGTGGAATGGGTGGACAAGTTGTTGCAGATCTATTGTCTTGTGACGCTCTTTACTTTAGTCGGCTTAACGGAGTCAATTGCACGTCTGCTTATTACGTGCAATTGCGGAGATTGCATCGGGCGCCAGATTTGTTACGAAGTTTACTCTTCCAGAACAGCTTCGTAGTGCTGGGATAGATAACGAAGACCTGGGTAACTGCAGTTGAAGACGTCGGTATCCAGGGGTCTGTTTTATTTACCTGCACTCTCGAGAAGCGGTCTTAAGCACCTAAATCTGCTTGGTTGGTAAATGATCAAAACAGGGAAGTTTAGTACATATATTTTGGCAGTTAGGCATACAGTCACAACAACAATAACAAACAAATGGTATCAGATACAGTAACAAAACAGTAGCAATAATACAGTAGCAATTCGGTAGCAAAATAAAGTAGCAACGCGGTAGCGAAATACGGTGGCAAGACGGTAGCAAACAGTAGCAAAAATACGGTAGCAATACGGTAGCAAACAGTAGCAAAAATACGGTAGCACAACACTAGCATACAGTAGCAAAATATAATAGCAATACGGTAGCAAAATACGGTAGCTACTATGACAACAGTACGGAAGCTGCACAGTAGCGGTCAGACGAGGACGCTGTTATGTGAGA